>JAQFZW010000043.1:0-148558 GCA_034687055.1 Heteromurus nitidus | reverse complement strand
ATCATAGTATAAAGCTATCGAATTGTTAGGTTTTACCGTAAACCTCAGTAACACATTACTTTTATGTGATAAGCACATAAGCTATATGAAACGTTTTTTCTTGGCAAAACGTCTACCCGATTTAATGGGTCAACATCCCCTACCCCTCTACTATCACATATCACATGCACACAACTCACCTAAAAATTCATTAGTCATCTTCTCGTGGTATTGTTGTATTTGTATGGCTTATTGCTCCTCTACTCTGCTCCAATTTCTTTTTAATTTTGCATTCGTTGGAAAAAATACTGCGCCGAGGAGTCATCCTTCTTCGAGAAACCGCAACACATGGTTAAGGAAGCATACGATCAAGAAAAAATACCATCTTGTTATTATTAGTTTCCTTTCACTTTTTGGCGAAGAACGAAGAATAAAAATTATGCACACATGCCAATTGGCAACCATATATTTATGGACTTGAACTATGACCTCGGTTTAAGGCATTGTGGTATGCCTTTAGCGTTTTTTAAAATTACGTACTCCAGCATTCTCTACCAATGAGCATGCCTATGCCTGGACTTTGATCCAGGATATTCTAAAGTGAGTCGAATATCGCATATATTATTATGCATATATATCATGCTGCCCATAATGATCATCAGACCACTCACTTTTTAATGTACTTTCGTGAGCACTTACTCGGAAAACTTACCATCTCAACTGAGCATCCATATCCATGCACCTGAGTGAAGTACCTTTCACTAAAGAAGGAAGAATGTGGAAGAGCAAAATGTCAAGTGGGAAATTGCTTGTTGCCTTATTGGTATATTGTTTCAATTCAATCAAAGGGACCGACAAGGTCTTTCAAGGCTATCTTGTCAAAAAGGCGATGATATGAGAAGTATGATGATGATGCAACATATTTCGTATCATGGCTTACAGCGAGGGAAAGGTATGAAAATGACTTTTCCTAAGTGTTGGTCTGAGCTGACGTGAGTAGAAGTGAATTTTTGACTGTAGTATTTAGGTGTTTTTATTAGTCATACTCTCTAAAAATGATCGTGATCACTTCACGTACCTGGATTACTGCATGTCCATGTCAAATTAAGATTCATTTCATAAAACGTTGGAGCTGTCTTTTAACTTTCAAATAATGCATTACAAACGTTTAAGAAGAGGTGGGTATATTCTGATAAATTATTGGTTTTCGTACCATTGTTGGTAACAAATTATAAAGGCGGGTTTCGATCGTTGGAGATTACATACATTGGAAACAATGGAGGTGGCTACCTAGGTGGGAGTAAATTCTCGAAACAAGGAGATTAATTGTGCTTAATGCTTTTATAAATGAAATCATAGATTAAAAATCGATCTTATCGAGTAAGACGTTGAAGAAGTAGTCATCGATGAGTCAGTTTCACTAATCTACAGAACTCCACGAAGTAAAAACATTTCAACAACAGAGAATGCTTATGCAAACTTACTTTGTCTCTTGACGTTTTCCTTTTGTCGGCTGAGGCTGATCGTTTGCGGTAGAGATGTGAGCGTGAAAAAGACAAAGTCTCATATACACAGCATTGACAGAATCTATACATGTTATGTACCTCTTCAAATCTGCAGATGTAAATCAATATAATTTATACCGTATCAAGTTATTGCATCAAAGTTCAGCGCCTTTGTTTTACGACTTGTTTATGACCCTTTTGGACATGGGATATATATAAGATTTTATGATTGTTGTATGCCATCCAATGTATACGTATTTGTATTAATACAGAGATTTATCAGTCATTTGAATTCATAACAATGTGGTGCTAAAAGTTGTCACACAAGTTTACTTTGTCATCGGTTGAACTCTAACGCTAGTAACACTTTGCAAAAAAATTACTTGGGAGATGCCAGTTTAGAGGGGACGGACGGTCCCAAAGGCGAAAGATGCAACACTGTTGCCTGTTGCCTTTCTAAGAACTTCGCCGAGTGATACGGTACGAAGAAAGGAGAAAGATACATAATATACGATATAAATCCATTCGTATAGTATTACCTAAAGCAGAAATGTACCTCTCTGTTGACAAGGGTGGTATACCTATTAAAAGTTGGGAGACATAGGCATAATTTGCTTATACTTATTTGCATCTACGCAAGAGATGATAATTAAAGTTTAGTCTGCATCATCACATCATTCTTCTCGGAACCACGACCGCATTGTTTACACATTACGCTAGCCAAAATGGTAAATAAATGTGAGTGATTTACTGATTTGCTTTACCCTCCTTGTCATTTGACCTGCAAGAGTATTGTAATTGCAATCTAAAAAATTAAGCCATTATCAAGGTACCAAATAGTAGACACGTCTTAAGTAAGACGCAAATATGACTAATTCGAATTCGTGGTATGTAAGAATGTAGCATTTCACAACGAAGTGAAGCATCATGCAAGCAATGTTTAGCGTCCTTTCATCATAACAATGTCAACCCTCCTGCATACCACAGGATTCACAGCCTTGCATAATGAAGGTCTAAACTCTAAACGGTAACACTGAACTCCTCAACACAACTGACAGCATTCATACCGCCTCTTTCTGTCACTTTGACAGACACAAAAAATACCGGTGAGCAAGAGCAAAATGCGATACAGCTCACACCAAATAAAAACAAGGAAACGGACGTGTCCTTCCTTTTTTATGGTAGCACAACTGCTGCAATAAAGCTGTGAATGAAAATCATTTTTCAACGCTCATTTACGGTTTGACCAATTTCATTCATTCATAAATATGTTTCCATATTTTTGCCGTTGACCATCCTATTTATAAATTCAGAGAGTGTTCCTCTCAGGATATGAATAACTTTTTTTCTAAAAAAGTGAAGTGTATTCTGTATTTACACATGAGCATCCTATGTAACTTCCTTCCGCAGAAACCAGCCAGATTTCCATTTCCCGGACGTACAACATATCATGTACATATACGCATGAACCCTTTTCCATCGGTAATTACGGCGGATTCGGTTTTCCGCTTTGAAATGGGTATCATATCCCCATCTCGGTAATACAGCGAAAAAAGTACATTACACATGTGTACATTACATAAAACACATATTTAATTCAATGAAAACAGCGAATGCTCAGCGATTTACACAGGTTGAACCGTGCCTATCATCACTTTTTATCGGTTTGTAGTTCATAAAAAAGCATACACCTAAGAAGTAAACAAGTCATATCACATCGACGGATTACGGATATCATCCGTCCGGTTGAACGGTTGAACTCAAGTTTTACCTGTGTTACCTGAGCTTCCATCCTATACAGTACACTGTATCATGGAGAAGGCAAAAAAGCAAGATCCTTTCAAAGTTAAGAAACTCTTATTAGCAACAACTTCACTCGTCTCCGCTTCATTCATATTTTCCTGAGCTTAAAAAGGCGCCCAAGGTGTTCATCTGGATCTGAAAGCTGAGGAAATTGTACAGGTGCAGAATAGGTGAATGAGTACCTCATATGCTCGTCCGGTCCCGGCCAAAAGGTTTCTAAAAAAATCCTCATCCGTAATGTGTGTGCTCCTTCCTTTCATACTCATATGAGGCGCCCACAGACACTAAATTACTTGCACATGTCAAATGCTATGTGTACAGGCCTAACCGAGCACAACCTAACCTAAAATAGCTTAAAACTGTATGTGTACACAAAAAATTCTATGCTATGATAGGTTAGGTTGGGCTCGGTTAGGCTTAAACTTTATGTTCCCACAAAATAATTTAGTGTCTTATGGCCCCTTATATACTCAAGCTACTGATACATACAAGTTAACCCCGCAGAGCACATGTTCCAGTGCGAGTGCATCCAATATTTATAGTAACATCCTTTCCCATTCTTAAATGTTGCATCCATCCCCCCCCCAAAAAAAACTTACAGACTGTGAGAGAGTACGCTCCAGCTAAAAGTATTTATTAGCTACTTTAGATTTTGCTCACAACACTTCGACAGGATCTATATCCTTCCTCACTGTTTCGGTTACAACTTTTTTACAACTGACTGGGTTAGAGCGGGAACTGTTACTAGATTCATTCATAATCACTTTTCACGCAGGAGAGATTGGAAGAGCGAGAGAGAGAGTCCACATCCTATTTCCAGGATATAATAAACTACGAACGATTCAGGGTGCTGTGTGTCAGTTGGAGGGACTAAACGGAGCAACCTGTCACAGCATTTGAACCCTATTATGAGAAAGAGGTGAGTGTTCTGTGTGCTCTTGGTAGTTTGCGCACGTAATCTTCCGGAGGTGTCCAATGAAAGGTATTTCCCATCAAACACATCATCATTTAGCCAGGCCAGTACGAAGGAAGGTGCGCAAGGTGGTAAATTGTAAAAGGAAGGTTATGGTTGATGAGTTTTGTACCGTGGTACGTACATCAAATTCAAGTACTCACCAATGCTGTGGAGAATTTCACCCGAAAAGTTTTTTTTTGCTTATCAGGTCACAGGATCATGGGAACATCACAAAGAAAAGTTTTTTCTATCACATTTTGCTTAGCTAAGCTACGCCCTTCTCCCTTTACCCCTGGCGGATTTCCCTTAACAGTTCTGCTCATCCTTCATCTTCCTCTGACGGGAGAAAGGCTTTGTCCGTTCGTTATTTTTATTAGCGGAAGGGGATAAGTCAAAGTCCGGTTTAGAAATGCTTTAGCCCAACTCTCTCCACTTTACCGTTTCTAGCAAATCGGAAATCAAAGCCCAGGGGACAAGTTCATAAAAATGTGTATTTAAGAATACTGTGTCTGGCTAACCGATAAAGTTCAGGATCACCAAAATAAACTCCGCTATAGAGCTGATTGTCTAAACTCAGAACAGAATTTGACATAATTACACGTCGATTTTTATTTTAATATACATAATTAAGTAGTATAAATTAAACAGGTTGGGTGGTCCTTATGTATTTATACAGTATAATTTTTAGAAGTAGAAATACATAAACCAATACCCAATAAAAATCTACAAAAAGTAGTGTTTTTCTTATTGAGGACACGTCATCGCCCTCACTTCTATAATAACCATCATCATATCGTACCCGATGGAGCAAAATTTTCGCCGGGGTGGAACGAAAGGATGGTTTCACCATACGTATGACAGTGATTCATCATGACAAACCTACTAGACACATCACCTTACTCAGCAAAGTGTCATTGTAGTTATTAGCAAGAGGATGTACGAGAGAAAATCTTTCCATGAAATAAAATCATACAATCCAATAGAATCTAATAGCAATAATAATCATGCTTATCATCATATGAATTAGGAAGGGGATCAACAGGCACACGCGACCCTAATTTATGCATTTGAGAACCCACATGCTGCTAAACACAAAAAAAGCGAACACTGGGAAACGGGACGAAGTAGATGATGCTCTTAAATCCTTTCTCCGATCCCCGAAGTATGGGGATAAAATAGGGTCACTGTTCCAAGCGGAACTTCTTTTATCCCTTTTTTCAGATCACACACAAGTTTGAAAATGAAAATGTGTTATGATTCGCTCTAGAACAGTTTTTGTGCTGACTAATCCAGTGTTGATGAAAGAACAGGAACGAACGCAAGCTGCAAGTGGATACGCATAAATTAGTGGCTGATGTGTGTGTGTGTACGTAGCGGTAGTTTTTGGGAGCACAACATTTGGCGTAATCGGAGATTGGATGTGACCCTATATACTTCATGGAAGAACTTTTCATCCAGCTCATCATCCTCCAGGACCCACACAACACTCATTTCGTTCCCTATTTTACAATTGCTTGGGAAATGGTTGCCTTCAATCTGGAGAGGAAAAGAGGTGACACATCAGCAGAGTGGTAGTCAGAGATGACACATTATGATGAAGTTTCTGGACCTACACAAAAGGAAAGGGTCATGTGCGTATCATGCACTCGCGCTCATTCATTCACAACTTGCATTACTCATTCATTCTTCAGTAGCATATAGTTTCTAGCAATTTCAAAAAATATATAAATATATCCAGGAAGAAACATATACAGCAGCTGCAGACTGCAGATCAGTTTTTACAGAAACGAGATGAGAATTGTGCATGAATGAAGTTTGTATTGGTGCGTGCGAGCAATTTACCAAACTTTCACAACAACACAACAACATTTTATTGCGTATCCTCCCTTCAGAGAGAAAAAAATCAATACACGCAGGCCAAAGTTAAGCCGAGGAGGCTATTCAAGCAAGACATCTCCCTTAAAAGATCATCACTCAGTCAGACAAAGATTGGATGACTAACAATGAGAAGCGTTATTGTGTATGAATTTTTGTAAGCAAAACTCTTCTGAAAGGAATGAATGAGAGAGCGGGAGTGGATCAGGGTATGAATGCGTCATAAAAGCCCTGGAAATTAGGGAAATGGCAACTGGAAATGGTTTATGGAAGTGTAAGTTGACCCTCTTAAAAGGCAAATGTTTGGAAAATGGACATCGAAAACCTAATGAATAATGCTCATTCTCTACACAAATGGACATCTGTACACACTTTACCCAAGTCAATGAGTGTGTGTATGTGCTCACTGCTTCATCCACGATTTCGGTATTTTATGGAATAACAAATATTGACATTTTCCGTTTTTAAGCTCAAATGGTCGCCTTCTGTCCTCTTTGTCAGCTCGGGCAGTAAATAGGTGGGTAGTGGGATGAGATGAGGTTTCAGAGTTCAACACTGGAGATGAGAGATGACTAATAATAAGCGCGCATATAAAAGTACTTATATGTGCATGTATATATATTTATATGCAAGGATTCTTGAGCATAAGGGGAAAAATTGGAAACGGATGAGCGAGCAGACGCACACACGTCCTTGTCGTCTGCTGGACCGGAAGGCAATCCGATCGTAAAAGATCCTTTCCTGTTTGTTATTTCTTTTGGTAGAGAATAGAAGCTACCGCGGATATACTTGGATTTATATGAATGGGAAAACATACTTGGGATGAGTGGACATAAGGTTTGTAAGACACACATTAAGAAGCTTTAGATTAGATGGCAAAATATTCTTCGATGACAGAATATTATGAAATCTGACACAGCATATCGGAATTTATCACTACAATAACAAACACGATCGTAATATTTTTTCTATATGCTCTCTGAGTTTCCTTTCATCTCGTATGATTATCGTAATTAGTTTCTCCTTCCTCGTGCTTGAATTTCGGTGACATTTATTATGTGCGCATGAGTGATTTAAACTGCGAGCATTGACCAGTGAAAGAGATTTATATAAGAAATTCATCCAATTCGGTGTTTCTAACTGTAGAAGAAGCTAAAGCTGGTGCAAATGCGGCATGCAAATGTAACTTATTCTCGTCATCCTTAAACAACTCGTCGTGTCATCATCCCGTATCAAATAATTTTATACTTTCCCTTCTCTTATGTTCTCTTCCATTGATGAATCATAATCATACATAAATTGTAGTGAAAAACGGAAGCGAGAATAGGAATCCCACATATACACGCACATATTGATTCATTATCAGTAAGCTGGCTGGAGACTGGATGAAAGATAACCTTAATCAATATTCGGTTTGTAATTGCGAATGGTGACGAGTCTACTTTTATCGATATACGAGTTGGGTCGTTGGGTGTACACTGTTACCTTTGGGATAGCGAAGTAGGGCTTACTAACTTTTATTTACGTGGGATGTCTGTCGGAGTCACCTATCACACATAGAAAATCTATTTATTATAGACTCTCCGTTTGTTAGAGTAAGTCGAATCAAATTAATTCGGAAAACAAGAAAACTACTTTTACTCGCCATTTGTCACCTGTACTAAGATGAGCGTCTCCATTCTCGTTGGCATTTAAAATTTAAACCAATACCTGAAGATCAAAGCATTGCACGTCATTGCATGGCAGATAATGCATCAAACAACCTCCTCCACATTTTGTCATCCCACACTCAAATCAATCGATAAAGTTCATCCTTGTACGGGAAAAGTAGGAAGTCTTTTCTTGATTTAGAATATGGCAATCATAAGTATAAAAAATTTATGTGCTTCCCTTAAGACAAAATAAATATTCCCTATATTTGTTACATATAAATGGGCGGAGTGCATGACATGAAATGTATAGACTGAGCTTTTGAAGTTTACAAGGCTTAAATTAAATCATTCCACATTAAAAGTAAGGTTGACATGAAACGATGTGCATAATAAATAAGTAGGATATCGCACATGAAAGGAAATCGGGCGGTGTAGCATGTCCATCAGATACCACTTAGCATGAATGGCAGTAATGGAACTGCAACGACACGAGCACAAAGTCGTCCTTGCTTTTCTAGGACAGTTCTTAATACTTTCGCTGTTTCCCCTCGAGTCGATAAGCTATAGCAATCAGCAAATCATCACCTGAATTTAGAAGACAACATTGCTGCTGAAACGGTAGCTGAATGATTTTTAAGTCTAATGGAACTCATGTTGTTTTGGCATTGGCTGCCATCTGGAGCAGACGCTGTCTCCTCGACTCTCCGCTAATTGAAGCGCAAAAAATGTGTATAAATATTTGATGGAACTGCCTCAATGTGCACTGCTCTCAATAGACTGTAAACTCTGCTCCTTGACACTTTATACTGTGCGAGTGACTCATTCGATTTTGCGCAAGCAAACCTTGAGAATGTAAAGCACGCTATACAGTAAATAATTTTGGTCTGCCGTATTGTATTACAAAACTGTACAAGTATATGTCTCCTTTAAAAATCCATTTGGCCTTCCGCCTTTATGTCTAGAGCTTCCCAAACAATGCTCTGCTCTCAACTGAACTTGCCCACATTCATACTTCCTCTTTTAAAATTTGAGCTAAATTTGCATCACATAGTTCAAGACTTTTAACCGACTTTGTGTCTGATAATATAATACTCATACAGCAAGGATGATAGATTGTGCAAAGCAGGAAAAAAAACAGTTCATCCAACGCAACAACTTTATTATTCTTCACTTTTTTCAGCAATAGTTCAGTATAATTCAGTAGAGTACGATATCCTATATATAAAAAATTAGCTCCTTTTTGCCACAAGGTTTAACGCTTTTGCCTTCAACAGCTTTACTCTATTATATTATGCTAAAACATCTCACTTTTTTTATACGAGCGAGGTAAAGTGTATAGCGTAAAAAATATAAGTTTTCTCTCTCGAGAGTTTGTATGTGTGTGCGTTCAGTTCATGCTTTTTGGGACTCTGTGACTGGATGGCCTCGCCAACCTCGACTTGACAGCTCTCTTGTACTTTTATAGGTTGCTCTGTTAACTATAGAGTCCAAGTCGACATAAGGCGCATTCATTTAATATGCATAAAGTATCAGTTTTTTGGTAGATGATTATGTGCGCGAGTTGAGTTGTGGTGTGTATGTGTGTTGGATTTTATTTGTGAGCGTGCATGAATGTAACAGTTGTTCGCAACCTGATTTCTATGCGTGCACGATTCCCACTCAACATTTCATACAGGCTTTTCTCTCTCTGCAATTTATTTCATACAATGTTCTCTTCGTTGAGTTGTGCTGGTGGTGGTGATTCTTTCTTGTATGAACGTTTGCCAAATGCCATTTCATTCATTCCATTCCGGTATCACGTAGATATCCCTATAGCTTTTCATGCATGTGGTCTGGTCGGCACTCGGCGCAGCACAAAATGCATTCCTTCGGATAGGTATGCTCATAGCGTATAACCTCCTCAGAACGCAAAAGCTGTAAGCTACAATGCCTGTGAGAGTCCTTCCTCTTTGCACACACAATTCAGACTAGGCTCTCATCTAGCTTCACCTCGAAGCCAGTCTTCAGCGTGCTGCTGTTCTGGTGAGATCATCATAAGCACTACACACCACCACGAGCTAAATTGCATATCTGTATCACATTTTCCTACGTTAAATAGTCAATGTGAACGAGAGACAAGGAGAGTAAACGATACGATATATACCTATCTACTCCATTGTATACATTTGCGTCTCTCTCTCTCTTTCTCTCTTACAACTTTTTTCTCTCTCGTTGTTGCGCCGCTTTGCTTAAGCTCTGCAAAGCTGCACACATTCTTCTGCGCGTTGCATTCATTATTGAAGTTATTTTACTATACATGTACCTATGTACACAAGAGTTAGTGCATTTTCATACATTGTTGTTATAATACATAGCGGCATTGTTCATTCATTTTCAGTCGTGCTCTAACATACATCAAAAAATGTACAATGCATAATAATACTGTTCCCCTTACACATGCCTCCTAATAACAGGTTGAACTGAACACACATACACCTGCTGTTGAGGTGTAGACTGCAAAAAAATATATCAATTGCACTACAAATTTGTTTTATAGGGGAGATAGATTCTACTGAAAAATTGGTGGATTTCAATCACCAGAGAGAGTTTCTACTTTGAAAGAAAGTGAGGTACTTCTGGAAATTCGCATCCGGAATCCGGATGTTCTGATCCTGGATCCTGATTAAGAATCGCAAGTAATTTTCGCACACATGACTAAAAGTGCTTCATAATTACTTCACACAGTTTGCTTCATTATCACATGGAGAATCTTCTGTAAAAGGGAGTTTGCATACATACGGAAGATTCGAGGAGATAGTGGAACACTGGAATGAGATATGGTGACTAATTCGAATGCAACTCCAAAAAGCAAGCGATAAGAACGAAATCAGAGAAGGATATTTTTCAAGCGATATCCTACAATAATACAATACAATGTCATGTGCAATCTGAAGTTAAACAAAACATATATCGTCATTCTGTTTCGAGTGCGTGATCACACAGACGTAATGCAAGTGTGGTGAGAGAGAGAGAACAGCAGATAATCACAAATCAACTGATGAAGTTATCTTCCCCGATAAAGAGTCAACATTACTCAGGGCCTTTTACGTCCACATCATCCCCTGCTTGCTGCAGTAAATTGAATCGCTGGAGAGTAGTCCATTACTCATCATCGTTACATTGAAATCTCTAATAACTGAGATAGATTTGATAAGGAAATTTTTGCTGAATATAACTTTTCCTTAGTTGGGAGGACGCAATCTCTGGAAAGTTTTGTATCTGAAGCCATATGAACTACAGTGACTTTACATAGAGTCAGCAAGTGAATTTTTTGGATTCTTATTTTGGAACAAAGACCTTTTTATAGTTAAACCTGTTCGTTACCTTTTTTGTAGCGAAAAGTTACTTTGTGACAATAGGATACTTTTCAAGGAAAGGCAAGGACGTTGTCGACAAAAGAACAATACGTGTTATTTTTTGAAAGCATCCCTTTTTCTACGTGAACACGCTCGTTTCTTCATCCCACAAGAAGGAAATAAATTCCAGCACATATGAACCTAGAAGGTATTCTCTCTCTGCAAGGATCAAGTGTAATTCGAGAGAACCAAGAAAGCAAAACTTTACATGGACCTCGTGTTGTGAATGCATCCGATTCTCAACCCTGAATTGAACACATACCCAAGCGAGTGTGTCTGTGCCAAGTTGGTTTGCTTGTCAGCGGAAAAGAACCTTTTATATTCTGGTTTCATGCCTAAGTCCCTTGAGGGCTTTTAGGTGTCACGTTTGTCGTCGAGAAGACCACTTTACGATTTTCGTAGCTTTGTGTTCCCTTATGGCCATCTAGAACCCTGCAAAGGAGAGAGCTGTAACAGCAATCTTGAAAAGCAGTTGTTTCCAACAAGAAAAGGTAAGCAACGTGCTTTTCAAAACTAACAAGAGACAATTTTATTTAAAACATTGACAAAAGGGATCGTATGTCGGACATGACTTGAGGATCATGAAAACTATATACATTGTTTATTAGCTGTATACATGAGCATAGGTATACCCTTCATGCAAAATAGGAAGCTGACGAAATCATGCTAGGTCATAAATTGACAAAGAAATTTGTAGAGAAACCTTTACCCTGTCGTTTTGCAATTAAGGAATTCGTTAACGAGCTTCGTGAGCTTATACTTCGGTACAAATACACATTGGGATGCAGTTTAGTTTATGTGATGACAGCCAATCAGTACGGGAAACAAGTGCAGAAACCACAACAAACTTTGCAATCTTAATGAAGCTGTGGAGTATTATTAGGAGGAGTACATGTGTGCACACACAAATCACATCATCATCGGACATGGATGTAAGTAGTTGTAAGCAGAGTCATCAATACTTGCAATTGACAGTACGTAGTAAAAGTTTCGAGTTCCAAAACTTCTGAGCATATATGAGCTAACATCGTAGTAAAACCTCCTGATTTGTTTACGATTCGAAGGAGACAGACAAACGTAGAGAACCGTTCTACTCATTTTGCATGCATCTGAAGTTTGTGAAGAGTAAAAAATTGGTGGTTCGGAGTAAATGTAAAGTGATATGGGATTGGGATTCAGCAAGCAGGCAAACTTTCAAACATTCCAAACTGTTTAGTCAGTCATCTTTATTTATGGCTTGAAGGAGTATTTGCGTAGTAAAACTACAATACGAATGCGTTTCATTCGTAGTCGTCGTAGTACATGATATAGGCGAAGGGGATGGATCAAAGTTAGAATTTAAATAGTAGAAATATATATTCCTGCTTTGTCAACTATTGACTTGAAACGAACAGGAAGATATGCTAAATAATTATAATTCAGCTCCCAAGTTTGCAAGTGTTCAACAATTATATCACAGGCGGAGAATGTAGAAATGCAAATAGGAAGAGCTTTTTAAATAGGCAACTGACAGGAGACGGTTTTGGTGGGTTGGATGATGAGTCATCGTCATAAAAAGACTGCAGAATAATCTGCAATTGTTGCCAATTGTTAACTCGCCAGAAATGGGGAGGCCATGTTGATACATTCATTATTACTGCGGGACAGACTGCAGATATTCGCAAGGGATGACCTAGGCTATATAGACTGCACAGGCGAGCCTCTGTTGCATTGTTGCAAGGTAATTTCCTAAATGAGTTTGAGATGCAGAAAACGGTAGGTTGAATTTCATGTCTTCTCTCAAGCTACTCACTTATTTTTTTGCAGTTATACCGTCTCCTTTCCTTAATTTAAGAGTGCAGTTGCATGCGAAAGAAGAAAATATATAACTTGTGTTGTAGGATGCTAAAGTACAATCCACCCAGAGCAACCACCCCACACCACAGATATAACAATGATCACATCACTTATATCGTTATTATCTTGAATGGGATGAAAGGGGGATGACGACGGCGCATCAGAATAGGAACTTTTCGTAAATGCAGAAAAATTTCATGCAAGCCTTCGGGCTATATTTTCGTCCATCAGTGAGCGCATCCAGTATATGAAGGTGAACTCACGTGAAGTTGACGCATATCTACGTTGAAATTATAAATGATATCACAAAAACAAACAAAAAATCTGATTATTTTGAGACACTTTCCTGCAATGCTCAAAAATCAGTTCTTTCTAAAGCTTTTTGCGTAATATCAACAAGCCTTAATTTTTTTAGACATTTATAAGTTTACAACTATGTTGTGCAACCCAACCCGATGAGTCATTTTCGTATTGAAATCTGTTGACATTGTTAGGCGTGGATTATATGAACATGATTTTTATTTTGTAACAGTTTTGAACTGTGCGATACACTCTAACCTTTACGAAGATAAAGGTCGCTGAGAGCGATAATCTTTTACTTAATCCAAGCATCAGAAATACATACGAGTTATATAATCTGGAGTGAGATAAGGCGGCTGTGGTGATGATCAATGTGAAAGAGTTAAGAAATCCTGAGAACAGCCGATTTAATTGAAAATGTTTATTTCAAGTAAAAATAGACTGCAGTTGGAATTACTAACTGAAATTGCGTTGCAGACAAATTTTTAAGTAAACCCTTGGCCATAGGCTCCGACAGTTCCGATAGTTTGACGATTGTATTTGATTATTAAATGTTTAAACCCGACTTTTACAAGGTGTTTGCTTAGCCTCGTTTTGATTTTTTTACAAGCGTGTGCGGTTGTGCGCCGTTGTATGACCCCAAAACATACGACCAACCAGAGAGTGAAATATGAGGCAATGTGTTTTTTAAGCAAACTCACCAATTTTCACCTCTTCCGTTAGCATGCACTCTTGTTCCGATATAGGAGCGCGCTAAAACGTGGATTATTTTGGAACACGCAATTCATCAGCAACACAATATTTATGAACGAAAATAGCATTTTTCTCTTTCGAAATTTAGTAGTTTGCTTTGAAGACCTACACTTTTGAAAGAGCATGTATGTACATACTTATGTTTCTGGCTAATATTTACTAGACTGTCGACGGAAAGGAGTGAGTAAATAAGGCTCTTCTCCTGTGATGTGGTACTTCCGAGTTTGGTATATTCATTTCATGCCATCATGTATAAGCTTACTTTACACACGTACTAGAAACCATTTCATTTTCCGGACTTTCTTTTTGGAGACCCATAGTCTCGTGTTTATCAACCATTTTTCACAGCCTGGCTACGACAAGCTGAGAGTCGTGGCAAAGTCGAAAATGGTGTTTAGGAACTGGAACACGTCCCCTATTTGCTCAGCATAATAATGCTTCCAAAATAACAAACGCAGCGCGATCCATTTTAGGCGCAGGTGTGTGTGTGTAAGTATAAAAAACTTGGGTACGATTCTATCTGAGATTGTTCGTTGATACATCAGAGCGCGAGCGAAGCTAAGTAGGGAATACTAACATTAGTTAACGTAGCTCTAATAAAACAAAATGTGGCAATCGATTTCGCACCAGCTTGTCCTCTAGTGCTGCTGTGTTGACATAAATTGCGATAATGTTTTCCTCATTCTACGTTCGATTTTGGTGATGATGATGATGGTAAGCCGGTGTGGGTGTATGACATGCCTTGGTTCTAGCTAGCATTATAGACAATATGAAATTAGTCCAGGTGGTATTAATGGCAAGTTCATGCATTAAACATGGCTAACTCTACAACACTGTGAACATTCCACTGATAGCCAGTGATTAGTGATTAGGATTATACTCTACCAGTTTCTCTGTCACCATATTTAATGACCATGCTTATATCCTTTTGGAAGTCAATTAGTGGAGAATAGGAGAATACTAAAAATCTTACAAAACATGAAATTTTTGGAATATGATATTATCCTGCTAAAAATGTAATCATATATGCGTACAATGAAGAAATCCGCCCAACTAAAGTGGATTCACCTTTCCATTTTAGTATTATCGCCACCGTGAAATAGGTACATATACGTTGGTGGACAGGACAGTCAAGGCCTTATCCTACTTATTCCGTGTTTGGGTGGTAGAATGTACTCTGCGAACTGAACATCACACACACAAGTGCTATATGCAAAAGGACTTGAGTCCCCAGAGGAAAAAGAAGAAAAAAATGCAATAAGTTCGGCTATACGCTGCGGGTTTTCGACGGCTTGAAAGAACACAAGGAACAAAGTCAAGTAGTTCTGGCAGAACTATATAGAAAGCTCTTTTATACATGCAATATTGGAAAATACTGCGACGAATGTTATACCGAGAGTGTTATAGTGTTATAGCCTCTATGGATATTTTAGTGTGCAGAAACGTCTAAAGTTTTTTCTCTCTCTCTGCCGCTGCGTCGTACATGTGTGCCGTGGCATGACAAGGAGCCGAGGAGAGACCTGGCTTGCTTCTGGGTGATGACTCATCCTAGAGTAAATTTAGCAGCACTAAAACATCCATGGAAAGTCAAGAGACTACCTTGGACTATTCGTCGCTGCTAAATACAGCATGGGAAAACTTGTCCTTTTTTATATATCTCTCTCTCGCTCTGGGAGAGAAGGAAACTTCTTGGTGGTGAATGCCGTGTGTTACTTCCTTCCTTCACTTTTTCTTGAGCTATTTTAGATTCTTCTCCTTCTTCCTTTTCCCTTCTTCGTCCAACAGAGCTTCTTGGCAGTGGCAACGGTATTGATATAATTGAGACTTGTACATATTTGTGGAACTTCTATAATACGAAACTCTTGAACATGTGTAATACCAAGCATTTCGAGTTGGATCTATAATAGTTTTCCCTTTCTTTTCATATGAACTGCTGAGCTATTGTCGAGTTTCCTTTTATGTAAATCAAAATCACATTTTCATTCTCCTCTTATAATGTTCTTTGACTGATGAATTGATGAATATTGCATTTTTGCTACATAACTTAAGTACACAATGGAAATGTGCTCCATTTCCAGGCGTATAGCTAAATTCACTTCATGTCTTTGTGTAGTTCCTGGCTCATATTGCAGTGAGCTTTAATGGCATCAATAAACGCAAATGAACCTTGGTTCATCCATATCGTTTTCTTTCATGTAGCTAGCTATTCTGTTAGCTTAGAATCCTAATTTGACGAGCTGTTTTGCTTTCACTGGCGTACGTATTTTTAGGGAAGTTTGACATAAATGATTTTGAACTTTCGATCAGAGCCGAAAAAGGAAATAGTATTGCTCTTAATTTTGAGGTTATTGTAAAAATAATTTTTTGTCTGTAAGTTATAAATAACAATACTGATTGGAATAGGTTGAGGTTGTTTCAAAATGTATGAAAATAAAACCTGTGTTCGTATATATTTTAACCATCAAAATACTAAATATAAATGCTTCTGATAATATGTACATTCAATGAACATACGAATAGCTTCGGATCTTTCAGTAGAGCGTTCCCAAGCACTTGTTTTTGCTCACACATATACCTGCTGTGGATTGTCTTTCCCTGTGAGTTCAAAGTTGGAGAGGAAAGCTGTGGGTCTCAAGATTCTCATAAATCCACTCTAAATCGTACAAGCAGCATTATTCACTGTTCTCCTACTTGAAGACAAAATGTTCCAAACATTACTTGTGCAAGTAAAGTCGATTCACAGGTCTCCAGTATTCCCATAAAACGATCATATGTGATGATAACGATAAGGCGATATAAAATATTGTTATCGGCAAGTTGCAGCGTTAAAACAGAACCATCTAACATGCTACTAGTTGAGTAGAGATCAATGGAAGGAGTGCAGTAGCATTTTATATATGCTCAGTAACGTATCCTGAACTTGCTTTATGGTTTAGTGGGAACGAGATCCAAATGGGCAGAGAAGATGGGAAGATCCAAAGCTATAACTATGATTTACACTCAAAACGCTGCTATGCCATATGCCTGCGGACCATATATCCATTGTGCACATGTAATTTTCTATGTGTAGTATTCGCTTGATTGCAAAAATCTGCTACGTTCCGTGTGGCTCGTTTTCGATGGAGTGTTGATGGCCGTGATGTTGATGGGTTGTTGATGATGAGATGAGTCATCCTCTCTCTGGTTGTCTGCGGCTGAGAGTATATTGCACAAGAGTTCACGCGTTTCAGCAGCTTAGAACGAAGGAGAAAAAGAAGGAAGATATATATCATTTGCTTCTAAAGTCTCATCTTTCCTTCTTCTTCGCAGACATTTTCCCCACAAATATATAAACTGTTCTAGGGATATACAAAAGACTCGAAACTGATACTACTTCTAGCATAACATTCATCAATCTTGTGTAACACTTTCCCTTTGACTACTTCACGGACTTTCTTTCTTGCTGTCTCAGTAGCAGCGTCTAATTTGCTATGAAAAGGAAGGAATATACGAGGAATGCATACATGCCTGCATGCATGCACACAATGGCTTATGTTTGCATGATGTCAAGTCAAGCAACTTGTGCTCACTCACACACCAAAGTCACACGGACAGACGACAAGATCTCATTAGTTTTTTGCTTATTCAGCAAGATCTATGGTGGTGCGGTGCTTCTATTCCATCCAGCTCCATCAATGAACCCTTCCACTTTATCGGTATTTGCGCCTCGTTGTCAGTAAAATAGCAGTGGTTGATTCTAATTCAAACGCTTTTATTAGAAACTTGTTTGTAGGAAGACGTGGAGTACATAGAAGAAGTATATTTAAGCATGAAATATATCAAGGTTTATACAACCAATTACAAAATAATTTGCTGGAGACGAGAATATTTTGTGTGAACCATGTGCTACACTCTTCTCGAAGCAGTGGTATGTTAAACACATTAAACGAGCCTGGAGAAAAATAAAGCAATTCGCAGCGAGGATTTGTGAGGCAAAATTGATGATGATAACAGCTATGTGAGCTATAAGACGAGAGATCACGAAGCGATAATGTTTGTAGTAGATTTACTAACAGATGTGGCTATGTGACCTCGTTCCAAATGTAGTGTTCATTGAGTAAAATAGATTTTGGTTCCTGCTGTATACACAGACATATGTGTACATGGCCCTATGAAATACGAATTAAATCAATTCTGCATGCAACATTCACGACGAGATTAAGGTTTATTTTTCTAAGGAATTCAAGCTATGGACATTCTACGTGTTCGAGTACCGAATGGAAATGGACTTCCTTGTGTACTATCACTGTACACTGTGTTCGGAGTGAACTATGACTATCCATCTGGAATTCATTTACTAAATCTGGATTAAAAAAGCACCACGCCAGAGAAAAATAGATTACGACCATCTTGTGCGTGTACACAGAGAATCTTACTCGTAAGGACTGTTGAAGGAATTAGTTTGTATTTCATTTTATGAATACTATTCATCCAGCCAGTCAACGCAACTCATCGTCTCCAGCATTAAATATTATAATTTCAGGATGAAAGCTTTTATTGGAAAACCGGGAAGAACATTGCTCTCACTCGCATCATGAGGCAGCGTAGATTAGCATTTTGAGCCATCACCTCATGAACTCCAATGCCAAATTGACTAGAACGAGAAAAACCTTGTACAATAAGAATCTTATACGTAATCTTACAGCGAAACGCAATCAACGCAAGTAATATTCATGTGACCGTCAGAATGAATCTCTTCAGAATACATTAACTCGTCTCTGTTGAAGAAAACTCGTTAATTGTTCAAGCAAACGAGGTTGACTTAGGTAGGTATATGGGAAGATATTACGCATATGGTCCAATATCTCCCATAATTTCAATTCGTGCAAACTTCGCATACTTACAACTAGAGTAGGTATGCGGAAGATGGCAAAATGTGGTGGTTCAGTATTTCTTAGATTCACAATTCTTCAAAACAATATATTGCACAAGATAAATGCAAAAACCTTTACCAACTTTGGCTATGGTCAATGTCATTGAAAACTCTTTGTTTGGTGGCATATCAATAACATTCTCATAAAACAACTCAAGCTTTTTGGAGTCGTCAGCAGCTTACTCATTAATTATTCAATAGTAATTGTGTGGTATAATTTGTCATCATGTATAATGAATGTCACGAACGGGTCAACACAAGACGAGTTGTCTTTTGTGTGTGTGCCATTTTTGCATTTAAAATTAGTATATGACCGTATTAACACGCATGGATGATGTTAACGATTGCTGAATTTCCTCCATTTCTTTCCGTCATTGCAGACAATTTCCTTGTTTCGTGAACACGCTGTACATTTATATGATAAGATGATTGCTCTGTTGTGACTTGTTTCCTTCTACTGAAAAAAAGTTTCCTCGTGAACTTGTTTGCTCGCAGATCTTTATTCTTCATTCCATTCTTGTTGTAACGTTGTGCTAACAATCCTCACAAGATCTGCTTCCTATACTATTCAAAAGATTTTTTGTTTGGGATGCCATTTACTATTGAACTCCTGCTGGAATGAAGGAAGTCCTCAAAAGGGGTTTAGTGTAATTCAATTCAATCATTCAACTCCTTCACGCAGTTTTCCATTCCTGGAACCATTTAGCTATTTGTGTTAATAATGTTTTTAAGACGAAAAAATAGATGTAGACGAGACTCTTCAGAGATCTTTGTTTTGTATCCGTTGAATGTTGAATGAGAAAGGTATATGTCTTCGGCAATGTGTTTCTTACCTTTTTTGTCACGTAAGCTCACGAACACACATTGAAGAAAAGGGGATCAGTGGTTTTTTTCAATGGAAAGCTGTACAAAGAGGATGGAGCAGATGTCTAGAGTAGATTAATTTCAAGTGAAATTATTCACATCAATGAATCACTCGACGACATATGGATTTTTTATTTAAGACGAGAGTGCAATCATAGACAAATTATGGATCTGTTACTTAATTCAAGAAAAAGAAACTCGATAAACAATTCTTTCTGCCGCAACGTGATCCAATCACAAAACCTTGATTGTAAATGCACGTTGTTTGCTGTATTTAAACTATGAACCTTTTATGCAGATGTCTCTGGCGCAAATGTCGGCAGTAAGAGTGATTTGGTAGCTGTAAGTAGGGAAAATTGCGCCATAATATAATTCATTGAACTCTCGAACTACAGCGATGTACGTTTATGAATTCGATCAAATGATGAAAAGTAACGAAGAAGACAATAACGGGAACTTATTGTTTGAATTTTAAAAAAAGTTGAATGTATAAATGCGTATGGTGCGAGTGCCTTGATTGGTGGCTTTCTGCTCACATTTAAGGCTTGAGTGACATAAAATAATTACATCGCAATAAAATGCATTAGTCACCAATTACGTTTCGTTTGCGACATTCCTTTTTGGAATTGCAGTTTGTAGCTGTAAATTGTGCGAAGGCCACGACTACCACGAGTTAGAGAAGAGAACACGTCAAAGCTTGGGAATTCGAAGTTTTGTCGGTAATTCTGGCACAGGCAAACTTAATAAGGATATCCTTGGGAATGCTTTCATGCTCTGATGTATATAGCTGCTGAATCATGAGGACGCGCAGTTCGAAGCTGGGCAGGAGAGATATCTGATTATTCGGGTAAATTAAACTAGCAAGATTCGGCTCGCTTCCAGATTTCGCAAATTAGACATCATGGCAGCCTCCTCACTTTGCTTGAGGAAAAAAGACCCTGAACTCCTCCGTCCGACGTGAAATTGAAGAAAGGGAAGATCAAAGGAAAAAGTGTCTTCGATCAACTAGAGTAACTTGGCACAAGTACTTGTTCTGATTTTCATTTCTTTATTCATGATTCATGAGCTTTTCATTTACCAACTGTCACAACGTGTCAGTTCCGGTCGCAATAGAGGTGGAAGGAGAGCGTATGAAATAGCATCATTGGTTCATTGTGCACTCGACGAAACGTATAGAACACATGTGTAGTGCTTGATAAAAGAGGACTCGAGTCTTATTTGAAAGATGTAGTGAAAGATGTCTTTGCGGAAAGACGATGAGAAGGAAGTGAATGTCGACGTGGTGAGCTAACACGTCAAACACTTTGTCGTTGGACAACCGTAGGGAAATGTCACACGCACATTGTGTATACCACGTCTAATCATATATCTACTTACTCTTGTTAGTTAGAGCTTGTAGCCGACGTGTCAGTGAATACTACACAGGCGGATTCTCTCAGCTCGTCGAGTCATTGAAGAGTGATTATCGTCATTCCACAGCTCGCTTCGGACATGGACATGACGTTGCACTAATTAAACTCATTAAATCTCTGTTCAAACCGAGTAAGAACGGAGTATGAAGTAACTTTGTGTTACTTGTAATAATAGAGGCGTGTTTCAACTTTGTGATTTTCCAGTAGCACATTCTTTACGCACATTTACAAAAGCGTTTAATACGTTTTTGTGGTTTAAGAGGGAAGATCTTTCGCTATGTATCATTACCAAAAATATATATGTCAGAGCAACGTTCATGGTTTTCTTTTACTATCTGAAAACACACATTCCAGCATGGCTCACTTATAATCATGAGCATATATGTGTATGTAGGATAGTTGATCTAATTCTATTTCCGCCCCTTTCCTTTTCCCTTGTCCGACGGATATGGAGATGGACCCTAGTTGTATATAACATGCCTTTAGTCGGAGTATTTCGCTTATATGTATGTACATACATATAAGCTGTATTCATAGTGTCCCTTCTATTCGGATATGACTGTGACACTTATTTTTTTATCAAGTGCCAAAAAGGTGTTTAGCTTCACGATAAGGATTGATATATGCACCACCCTGCCGAAATTGAATTTTTCGTGAGATTTGATAGACAGGAGCGGAAATTCGAATTAAACTAGAGAAATGTAAGCCTTTTTACAGGTTGAATCTAGTATATTTTGTTTATTTATAAAATTTTGGACGGGTGTGCTGATAGGAAAACGGAAGAGCGTGAATGAAATACGCCAGTTGTGAGAAGCAAGTGCGATATGAAGCATATGACGCATGATGATACGACAAACCCTGTTTCAAGCAGGTGCAGGTGTAGTGAAAATTTTGGAGGGGATGGAGAAGGAAATGGAGCCCGTGTTTTACACGATCTTTTGCATGATGCAACTTTTCAGCCATCAAAAAATACATCTTTCATCTATTGACTTCAATATTAACGAGCGACTGTTTCTGTCATGCATCTATGTATGACATATCTATGTATTTTACCGTGTAGGCACGAGGCTCATGAAATCATCACGTTGTCACAAGCCCTTACCTCACGAATGAAGGATGACTGACTACCAGACAGTAGTGTTGAGATCTTTTTTTCTAATGACACACACTTTAATGAAAGTCTGATTTAATGATTTCATTTTTATTTGAGAATAGAATTGTGCTATTAGAGTCATGCTAATGAATGTCTTTGTCTCTGAGCTGAGAGAGGACAAAGAGCATTCCTGATTCATCATATATTCAGTAGTCAATGATGCGTGGTGTATAGTTTGTACAATGTATATAAGGACAAGACCAGACCACAGTCATTAGCTCTTTTTTCCCCACGTTGTGTTGTTTTTTTGATCTGAGATTTATTGGCAAGGTCCATTTATTTCTGAGTCATATGATGAGGGACTTATATATCAAAAGCGGATAAGAGGATGCCGACTTAGAAAAAGCAAAATGTCCTAAGCCCATTCAAGAGTGTGTGTCTCTTTGTGCACAAAAGTCGAAATCTGCATCATTATGTTTTTCGACAAGAGCTCTCCTTTTTGTGTTGGGGCATTAGCGGGTGAACTCCATTAAACCTTCGCATCCGTTCATTGATGTTATGCCGTTGTTACACTCAACATCGCATGCACTCCGCCAATACTAGCACACAGCTTTAAGCATCAATTTTAGTTCAAAGCTGTACAAGGATTTACAGGACTTGTTCAAAGCTCCCTTTTTATGTGTGTGTGAGAGAGAGAGAGAGTCACAGAGTCATTATATTTCATAAGGAAAGTAAAAGCTATTTTTAGGACATTTGAATGTTGTGTTGTGACCCTTGAATGCGTACACAAAGCTAATGCTGAGAATAGTAACGCCACACCATCACCACACGCTCATGCTTTTTTTTTACAAATTCCCTTTTATTCAGATTTAGAATCTTCCCACGCGCAAAAGAATATCATGTTTTCTTCGTCAGTATTATAAAACTGTCTTCTTGTAAATATATAAATATGCTTTCCTCGCTTGGCGAGAGAGAGTAAAAAGGGAAAAGTCGTGTTTTTTCACTTTCAAGACATGATGATGATGAGAGTTGCCTTGTGATGATGACTAATCCACTCTCCGCTCCTCTTGCTTAAAGTAGCTCAAGAAGAGTTCCGCCGTGTGCTATCCCAAATAATATGTATCTTTTTTGTATGCGTGTTTTACCCGTGTTATGATTTCACTTGAGGAAGGATAAAATGTGTATATAATTTTTTGTGTTCTGTTCATCCAAATGTAAATAATAAGCCATAACCCGGCTCATAAGCTCAACTAGTATATATTGATTTCAAATCGAGGTTGCTTCTGGTTATACACACACGATGCATACAACAGACTTGATACCAATCCGATATATAATATTCCCTTTCACTGACTTGACTTGATTTGATGTGGCAAAAGTCAGCCAAGGCAAAAGGCAAAGTCATTACCACCATTTCTATCAACAAAATAACATTTCTACTTTTTATATACTTGTGTGCCCTTATACACGCCCATGTATCCGGATATAGCTTTCACTGACTCATAATATGTTGCAGCAGTCAAAGTCAGTTGCAGGAGGAGTATGGGTATATGGATGGAGTGGCACCCAGAGAAGAAGAAAAAATATCAAAACGAGGGGAAAAATATTCCCGGATGACATGCAGAGAGAATACGTGTATGGTGGTGCCACAAACACACACATTTTTTACATTGTACCAAAAGGATGATGATCCTAATGGCTTTTTCTCACCATCAACCATCATCATAATAAGTTTTAAGTATCAAAATCACTTTTGTATGAATCATGTGAAATATGATATAGCTTGCATGTGACAGTTGACGAGAGTTTCAACTTTAAAAAATCCTATTCAATTGGATCAACTTTAGAAGCACTATAGTTTTTCCTATTTTTTATGAACTCGTAAGGAACAATTGATCTCACTATATCCATACATATTAGTATACTCTGTTACAATTTACGGCTAATGGAAACCATTGAAAACAGCCTTGTAGTGAAGCTCAACTAGGATTTTCATCCGGACGACAAAAATCCCTTCAATTCGTTAACTGTCAGCAATGAACCTTGCCCCGCAAAAATTGTTTTGTCGTAGTTCGCAATGCGATACGTGTTGAGCCATTCGATCACTTGTTCTATTTTTCCTCCACTTTGCAAAAACTATGTCAAGGTTTTATAACTTCAAATGATCGTATTCGTCAAGTTTCGGCTTGTTTCAAATTCAGGGAAAAAGATATAACGCAGTTTACACTGATACTTTCTCCGCTAACAATAACATTGCACACAACAATCAGAGATGTATCGTTTCCATATACAGCCACACACCTAAACACTATTGATTGCCTCATTACCTCAGTCATATCATTACTCATTACATTTATCTCTAAACATTGGACAATAAACAGGAAACATAATTGCAGCAATCCGATAATGATACACGAGACCACAGTCAGGATGTAATGATGTAACTCGATGACTTAGCTTGTGGGCTTTTTCATGCATACCTCCTCTATAAAAGGATTCTTAGCAAATCATTTCATTACTTCTGTCTTACAAATTAGTTCCATGTCACTCATGCATACAAAGAACAAAACAAATATTCCGACTTTTGTATCACAGAACAAAGTTCTCTTTTTGAAGAGTTTTCTGTATGACACACAACCCCACCCCAGAAACAACAAGAAGCTAACTCAAGTGTGCATATAGGTTGCATCATACCAAACGCCGCGAGATGATGACGATTATCATCATCATTTCCATCCTCTCTGCTTGTACTCCACTCATCTCTCTTGTCACCCGAGAAAGAATCAGGGCGATTCGGGTAGTTCTCGTTCGGGGTATTGAGGAAAAATAGAGAAATTTTTTTTTCAAAAGAAAATATGCGTCATCCGTCCGTCATCATATCACTGATGATGATGGGGTACACTGTGTACACACACAGGACATTTGTACATTTGTACCCTTGTGTGTGTACACAATGGTTAATGCTACAAGCAATGGGAAATCTTTCTGATAGATAATCATACTCTCTACATAGCTCTTTTTTATCTCTTTATTCTCATGAAACATGTTTCTGGGATTTGACTATTATTATATATACTTTTTTGATTTTTATTCTGATTTGAGGAGAGCGGCGATTTACGCTCAGACTCAGAGGACAATGACAAGAGGCAGACTTTTTGACAGGTCCCCCTGTTTTACCATCTGTGCAGTTGTAAAAAAGTGAAAATATATACATACTTGAGTTGTGAATCAAACAAGCACCACGCGTGTATTATTCACTTTCCGGTCGTATTCCTTGCATTTTACTAATGTTTTAGCTATGACTCCTCCACGCACTCCAATTCTTTGGTTTATTGAAAAGCTCTTAGAAATGAATCTCTCCGATGAGTAAGTGCTCGTCGTGCTTGCGAAAAAAGGGTCCTCGGAAACGCTCTTCTGACTTACTATATATATGAACTATTGAGTTCTGCTGTTTATGCTATTCCTGGCAGAGCCACCAAGACCAACACCATACACCACGTCATTCATAAGCTGCCATCAATTTCTATCCATGAAGTGTACCCCATTCTCTCTGCCAATAATAGGTACAACATGTCAATACAGAGCAGCAAACGTCCTGCCACCCGACCAAGCCGCTTGAATAAAGAAATGAATTGAGAAAGACTCCACCACGTCATTCAATTCTTCACTGTTTATGACTCACTTTTACCACAGAATACCGATAAGAGGACGGGCCACAGTCGGCCCCGGAAAATGTAAAATGTAAGCGGAGAAAGTATTAAAAAGCGTATGCGAACAGACAAGTTTTCTGAAGTTCTAAGTTCTGCTTAGGGTGAGCGAGCGAATGAGTGAGCAATGCGTAAAAATCTTACATGTGCACAAGGGTAGAATCGAGAGAGCCAGTATATGTACCTAATATAAGAATACCCGGAACTGGAACTCCCTGTTCAGTTTCAACTACGCATAAATAAATGGGTATATAGTTTATACTTATGCTTACGCATACATGCATGTGCATATGTATATATTACGCAGAAATCACCCGGCGAATCAATTCAGATTACTAAAAAAGACGGCTGGAGTGAGAGAGAGAGAGGAAGAGGATGACCGAAAATCGAATGACTAAGTCGGACGGAGAGTGAGTGCACACGAGTTCATATATAACATAATGCATGGTGGCAAATGGGGTGGCTTGATGGTGATGGAAGTAGTAGCGGTGGTGGTGGTGGATGAAGGTGAATCATCATTATCTTGTCATAATAATCTGGCAAATAAAGGAGGACTGTTATACACTATCCTCATATAACACAATCATTCAAATAGTAATATCTGTAAGGCCTAGAAAAGAATTGTAGAATGGGTATCAATTTTTGTCCTCTCTTCTCTGAACTGAATTGGACGTTCAAAAGCCTGGAGCTAAAGCTGATATCTTGTATTTACGCATGCATATTATGCATTATGTAAGATATTTTATCAAACAAAAAGAAGTCACCCTCTCTTACTCTCTCTCTCTCTCTCCTCGTTCATCTCAAACATGGAGGAAAAAAGAGTGACAGAGTAGAAAGCCCAAACTCTCCATTCATTCTATCTCTCTTGTGTATATTTACCCTCTTGTACATAATTTTTATCTATCATCTATCCTCCATGCTCTGAATCATCATCATTATATTGTGTATCTTGGCTATCTTTACGTTTTATCTTCACGGTTGATACAATTTATATCTGTATGTTTGTGTGGGGGTATATTGTGTCTGAGGACATTCCTATTTCGATTTGGTGTTGGAACTGTCATTATTAGCAAAAGCTACAAAAGCAAGGTTCCCAGAGATTCTATAAACCTTGTTGGCTTGTGTGGTTTACGAATTACGATCGATCCTTACATTATTAGTCATGCTGGATTCAGTAAATTCAGTAAACTAGGCGCAAACATGGAAGAAATTATCAGAAGAAACAACAAAAGACCATCTTTGAACAGAAGATATGATATGATGTGCAAATATTGGATGAAACGTCAAAATTATCGTCCCTTGCAAAAGTTGGGGCAAATCAATATTGATCGTAAAACACATTTGTAAATATTTTACAAAATATACATTGCAAAAATATTGGGGCAACTATACATCAACCCTCAAGTAACTCGGCGTCATATGTGATTGTGTGATGTTTGGTCCATGAAGTGTGCCATTGAAATATATGCAAAGTGAAAGTATACATTTTCAAGTATCACGAACTACGTCTTGCTATGTGGAATTGCGTGGGTTTTCGCATATTAACATGTCAAATACTTTTACATGATTTTGCTATACGCCCCAGTGCTTTCTCTTTTACTTTCTTTCCCTTCGGCGAAAAGAGCATTTATTGAAAAACTTGTCAGAATACTCGAGTCTGATAGGGAAAGCTATTTCCTTTGAGCTGTTACATCTCAGTAGAAGGTTTTCTGGACAATTTAATTTCTTCGCGCAATTTGAGTTTTCTCTACTTCAGTCGGTCTGCCGTCTTCCTATCATGCCATATGAGAACCTTTGAGGATAACAAGAGGGGAGTATTCCGTTTGTAGAGTGAAGCAGCACGAGATTTTCAGAAGTTGCAAAAGAATGCATATTGAAAGTTTGCAAATAAGAAAGGCTACTTGCCACTGGCATAGTATATATGTGGTACAGTACAATATTGAATATTGAATCTCATCAGTAGCTCGTGGCATATCTAAGTTGTTAAAATTCCTTTTGCATTCCACTTTCCAAAATTTCCAATAAAACTGAACAAAATCATAAATATGCAGAATGATGATGAATGCACATATACCCTATCTACTCCACAGACCAAATTTTTAACCAGACAGATCCTGTTTAAAGCTTATCACTCGAGAATGGCAGTGATGGCAAGCGTCACTCCAACTTCCAGTATCATATTTCATTCCTTTGTTCCTTTTTTGAGGGAATGAATGCTTTGCTTGCGTAATAATGCAAGAAAAGAGGACTAAGCAAGCGGAGAAGTCATTCTTATTAAATTTTGATGAATGTGACGTATGGGCACTTGGACAGGCAGAAGTGGTAGTGGGTGGAGCTGTCTATCCATTCCACTCTCATTCTGTTTCTACTCCACACATCTCATTTCTGTGCTATCGTAAAAAGCTTCACTCACATCACAACGAGCAAATCTTGTCAATTTAACGAAGCAGAGACGAGACGAGAGAGACGTTTTCGAATGAAGAAGGGTAACCATTACCATATCTCTGTGCACACGGTCCTAACCTGCGTATTTGCTTGATGACACATACCAACAATAAAACGGACAAATTGGAGGGTGAGGGAAGACAAGACGAAGCCTATGTTTTTTTATCTTGGCATTTTTCGTGTCACTCTCTGAGGATTTTGCAAAATGTCATTTTATGCCCTACGGAGATTACATAAACGCTATATTGAGGTGTATATATGCACTTAGGTACATATATCAATTTCTCTGTAATATGAAACCAATATTGGCTAGGATTTCTCACATTCACTCAGTTCCGTTTCCCCACCTAAATGACTTATATTCTTCTCTCGGAATTGGTGTACTAATCGTGAGTTTTACTTATGACAAAAAAGTGAGCAGCTCTTCTCCACTTTTGTAATTCAGTCAACGACAACAAACAACGCAGAACACGCACTGACCGCCTGTTTTCATCCATGCTTAAAACGTTTCTCTCTCTCTCTCCAGGAAATAAAACACGTATTAAATTACAAAAGGATTAATGTGAACAGGATAAAGTATCAAGCTGTGAAGATCTGTGAAAATGTAAACACAGACAGCTGCAAACATCCATCTGTACATAATATGCATTTGTGCATGACTCATTCTCCTTAGTTATATAGTCCTAATATTCCTATGCCGCCTCTCTTCTCCCCAAAAAGTCGTCTCTTTTTTACACACAAAACTAACAATCTCTGAAAGTCGTAAAAAGCTTGTGTGAAGCTCTGCTGTGTGGTGTGATGTGACCAAAAGAGGAAGAAGCTAATAGAGATAGCATATATTTTAAACAAGAGATCGAAAGAAACTCATTGAATCTTCAGGAGAGATAAGCTTATGCTTTTGTGCATCTTACTCTATTTTAACTTTCAAATAATGTTATCCCACACTCTCATGCATAATATGTCACAATGGAATGACGTCTTCTATCACTCCAAAATGTAAGGTTGTGTTTATCATGGAAGATCTCCATTTAAATAAGGTGACAATTTCCATAAAAGGCTTAAATAAATATAGTGGTTGGCCATTTTTACTCAAAACGATATGATATGACGCTCTCCATAGACATAACATACGTAAGCAAAGCAGACGAATTGAGGCTGTAACAACGTGGCTCATATCTAATGACCAAAATGATATTTTTGCGTCTTTTCGTTATCTACCCCAAGACACGAATGCTTCACATATTGCATTAAAACTTGAAAAGCAGACATTTTTCTGGAACTCAATATTTTGATGTTGTGTATATGTAAGCATGTTTGTATCAACCATCAACCTACGCATTCACAGCAAGAGCCCTTCTCCAAATCCCAATATACATTCAAATCTCTCATCGAAACATTTTATACCCTCACATTTCCCTCCACGTGCAACACCTCCGTTCTATCAAAATCTTGTTTATATTAACAAGTACAATAGAATTGTGTGAAGTTTATAAAATACGAGCGTCGAAGTCGAATCCGGCAAGAGGTTCGAGGGGGAGAGGAAAAATTACATTTTGTTGGAATTGGAAGTTCGGAAGAAGGGAAAAGAAGTTATAGGTATTGCGGGCGAAGAATAAGTAGTTTCTTTCTTAGTCATCCCCACCTAAACTGAACTGAATTGTGAAGTTAAGAACTTCTTGTGCAGTCTCCGGCATGAGCTCATTCACTTTCTCGGATTTTCTTCTTCTCCATCTCCTCACCAAAGTCGCCAACAACACAAAAGTATTCCCTCTCTCTCTCTCTCTTCCCTGCTTCCCCGCTGCCACACAATTCATCCTCTTCTCCTTCACCGATATTTTCTTGGGTTATAACAAGAGTCTTCGTCATCGCCATCACTTCACGAATACCATCAAATCGTCGCATGATGCACTTCTCCAGATGTGCATTTACTTTATACTTTACCTTCCCCTCTCCACTTCTTCCTTCCGTGATCCCCATTTTCTTTTTACCCTTGTCGCTTTCGTACAAGCCTAGTAATAATTTTTTCTCTCAAACGTCCTTTCTTATCCAGTCAAAAGCAAGTCAAGCAAGCGGGAAAGAGATCACATGAAAGAAAATGAAAACTAACAAGGGGAACAACAATAATTCTTAAGGTTCTTCTCTCCTCCAGTATTTTCACTCCACTCTCGCATCTATCGGCTTCCTCACTCTCGCCTATTTTCCTTTTTTGGATACATAATAACACGTATAGATTATTTTATAGGTTCTTCAGTTTTATGTGCAGGCAAGCTGCTAAAAGATAAGAGAAACTGCCATCCTCTCATTCTTTGACTAGCTCGCTCTCACTCCCACTTCTCTCTCACACAAATGTGGGATGCTGCTGCTACTATGCCGTTTGCTGTCGCTCTTATTACGATTATTGCAATCCACCTAAATATTTCCAACATCATTTCCCCGTTTATATTAGGAAGCATGTATGTATGTCATTCCAGAGGCGAACGTTATCCATGTGCTGCGCATTCTTGTGTGATGGAATTCACAAATTTTGAGATACATTTCCTCTGTAAATGCGTACAGCATTGGAAGAAGTGGAACTGGAAGCGAACGTGTTGAACGAGAATAATAATTCTATCTTCCTCTCTCCTCTCTCTTCTACTCATTCCTCCATAAAATTGACAAGGTGCATTTGCTTTTTCCGTCTTTGGTAAATGTTTCCGCACCCTCGCCTCCTTTCCCTAGTTATACACTTTGATATTATGTTTAGCCAAAGTATTGATTCCCAGCAAGTTCCATTTTTTATCTCAAAAACTTTTTCTATTCACTAAAATTTATTGTTCACTAAGCATTAAACTTTTTTTTCTACTTTGCCACTTACAAGACAAATCCTCCAAGGCGTTAATGTCGTTTCCGTGCTTCTTATATGGAATGGTAGACGTGATAAAAATCCTTAGGTGACAATTATCAATTTGTCAGGGTATCATTTATTATTCTGTCATCCCAAATCGTTTAACGTCATCTGACCATTTTCGGAAGTAAAGAAACATGTGCATTACAAGCCGTAAAAATGTATGTATCCTCACATCCTTTTTTTCATCATGAGGTTATCACTATCTGCCAATCTATGTTGTATCTTTGTCTATAATGATGACTCACTCCTTTTCAAAGTAAAGTTTTACCATTGCCCTTGCAAGCGTTTTTTGTATGCAAAACATAATGCTCAAAGGTGAGAATAGAGACCAAAGAACTCTGGCTGGTGTGTGAGAGTATATATTTCTCTCCTTCACCTTAAGCAACATGCTATTCTGCAATGCTAGTAATAAATCGTCAAAACATGAGTTATATGGATAGGTATAAACATGATGTCCTTTGGCATAGTACACTCACAGATAAACTTCTGCATATAAAACTCGATCTGCAACATACACGAGAGCCAAGCCACGCATGGACTGCGTGTGTCCAATTGTGTACATTTATTTGTGTATTCTGCATGCACAACAACGTCTATATTAAGCTTTCTGTTGAATGATCGCTCTTCAATCCGTCTCCCAATTCTTGAAGATTCTCGAGAAACCTTGAAAAAAATTGAAGAGCGTCTCAATAATGGAACTTGAAGTAACTGTGTCGACATCGACCTCTGTACAGCTCCCTTTACAATAAGACCTCCGCGTGTATACAATTTTTATTTTATTTTTCGAAGCTTTCGTACATAAAGTGTGATTAACATAAACAGGATAAAAATACGAGCGGATGTGTATTATCAACGTATGAAGGTGTTTTAAAATAGATTGGAGGAGTCAGCAAAAGTTGTAAATGTAATTTACAATTGGACAGAGGAGGACATGGGGAGAAGGGAAATCGAATCTAGAAAAGACGTCAGCGATCATATTTTTTTCATATTTGTTTGTATGCCACTGGAAGGTTATAGGGAATAAGTATATGGGAATTGTGATCACGTTTATAGGACCATATCACACCATGCACCACCAACACATCCCGCATGCATATACTCCTCCTTGCATACGTGTTCAAAGATTTATGCCTCTGATGTGATGTGTCTTCACCAAAAAGCAAAACCGGTCGACGTGCCGTCACCACGCTCAAATCAGTCAGGTAAACAATATTGAGTTGAGATTCACAACTCTTTGCAAAATCCTTGTCTCTTTTCTAGACTTCGGAGTTTACGTATGAACTCAGGTAATTTTTAGTGTGCAATAAATGCAAGCAGGATCAGGTGCATATGTACTCGTAAATTGTGAGTTTTTTATATTTTATTTTTTATCATCGAAAGATGTTCTGCTCCGGGTTCGGTTTGCTAAGGAGCGCAGGCGTTGGTAATGACATGCTTGGGCATCACCTTATAGTCATATTCTAGTGCGCACTGGAAAATTTCCCATAACAAGATATTGTTTAATGAAATGCTTTTGCATCATCTCATCATCATCATCATCATCATCGTCCCCATGCGATGAGAACGCAATTGCCATATAACAACTTGCAGACTTAACAAGCATTAAAACGCAAGTGTTTTTGCATTTGCGTATAATTTTATATGCTCAGTATAGGCATGTACATACATGAGTGTGTAATAGCATACCCTCAAGAGTAGGTACTGCGATATATGAATGAATCATAACTAAAACATTAGCAAGAATTGCTTGTTGATAAATGGTGCGCATGACGTATGCCGACTGAACGTCTCATGTCATTCATTACTTATCGAGCTTTATCTCTCACCTTTTGACTGTAGCTCAGTTGTTGATCAGGAACTGAAGCGAACACATTGCCTCTATCATCATCGTTTAGTTTTGAAGTTCAACTTTTTTGCCAATCTCTACGAATTAGTTTGTACTCTTCTCCAGAACTGAAATAGAGCATACGAAATAAACGAACCTACTTATTTTTTTTCTAGTCAACATAAACATAAATACGTACTTTGACCATGTTGTGGATTGCGGAAAGTGATATACACTGACTCAAAACCAAGTGCAAGTTCTAATGGTGAAATGTTTTGACAAATTGTATTTTTTACAGAAACAGTGAATCCGAAGTGGATTGCGGTGAAATAACAGATTCGACTAAAAGGAGATTTCTTTTCTCTGTACTTGTGCCGTCGTCAAGCTAAGCTTGCAATGAGCAAAATGTCTGGACCAGTGGAAACGGAACTTCCTCCTCAAACAACTGCCTTCAGACGGAAGGACAAGCTTCGCTTATCCCTTAATAGAAGTGTGAGCAGTCCGAACACTCCAACGACAACGGAGCCACAGGAGCTTAAGGAGCGTGTTCGCTCGATCAACAGTGATGAGCTAGCTCGCAAACTTGCAAACTGTCACAATAAGCAAAGGCTCCCATTTCTCCTGCTCGACTGTCGAGGATTCCTCTGCTACACCGAGTGCCATATTGGTGGAGCGGTCCACATCGCTTGTGCTGACCGATTCAATCGGAAACGTGTGCAGAACTGCTCCTCCGTCTTGGATTTGGTGAGCACTCATAATAATAATCATCGGAGAAACAAGACTATACCCGGTGGGTCTGCCTCGACCCCTTCATCGGCCTCATCTTCCGGGAGTGGTGCGAATACTGTGAGCACTGCGAAGTGGAGAGATGTCATTGTGTATGATGAGGGAACAAGTGACCTCACACTTGACTCAGCTGGCCTTCAAACTCCGATCTCATTTGTGCTGATGCATCTTCTCCAAGAGAATCGACAGCCTATTTTTCTCAACGGTAAGGAAACGAATATTTTTTCTCATTTTTCTTGTGAACACTTTTTTCAGCTTCTCTTCATTTTTGCTGACTATGCTTCTTTTCTACACTCACAATTTCCTTCGCTCTTTTTTGCCATTTTTGTGCACGCAGACATTTTTACGTTATGAGCTCATAAATCTTCTCACGAAATGACTTTTCTCAACTCTGGACGTCTTGTAGCATTCAACTGTCTCAAGAAACTCAATTCGTTTAAAAGCTAACTGGATAGAGCATTCGGCTGAACATTTTTTTTGAAAAGAAATTACATATGTTGAGTTTACGTTAGTGTTAAAAAAGTCCTAGTTATTATTGTGGTCTACTCCTTACAATCTTGTCGCGTTATGGTTAACATGCAAACAAGGAGAAACAGATGGGAAAATTTGTGGAAATGAAATAAAAAAGGAGAGAGAGCAACATTGCTTAGTTGTTGGTTTCGTTTGTTTCCCCAAAGGGAGACATAGACGCGCTGGATGGAGGAGGCGAGGCGTGTGTTGTTTTGTGCGAGGGAGGAAAACTGAGGGTTAGGTTACGAGAATTTTATGAAGAGTATATACATGGACTATGTATATGTATAAGATTTTTCTTTAAGAAAGGGAGTGCATTCGTATTAAACTTGAAACGTAAATATATGGAAGGCAGAGAGAGAGAAATCTTCGTCACCCTTCAAAATAAAATTAAGGCACAGCTTCGAGCTCTCCGTAAAGCCTCTCCTTTTCGTTATAAATCAGCGGAGAAAATAGTAAGTTCAAAAAGAATGGAAACAGAGACAGAAAATGCTTTCATTGATAATGGGAGCGGTTTGAAATTCTATTTTCTTCTTCCTACATTCATGAATGAGTGAGCACACACACACATGAGCTCTCGTCCTTCGCTCCTAAGAAGACGCATGATTTTGCAGAGCCCCATAAGATTCCATTCCGTTTTCAGGATTTCGTAGTTTGTCACCCTTTTTTACGACCTCTCTCCAAAAACAGCGGTCTCGCAGTGAAAAATGTAAAATATGCTTACAGATGGACAAAGGGAGCAAATGAGGGATGAATGGAATGAAAGAAAATATACATAAATGTGTGGGCAAGGTACTTCGGAGAGAAGAATGTGATTGCTGTCTGCAGCTAAGTACAGGGATGAGCTCGTAAAGACCAACCCCTTCTTAACAAGCCTTTCGGATTTCTATATTTTCACTGCATTTTTTATATCAATGGAAAATGTAGACATGATTCGAAGCGAGGAGTTTTTTAAGCTCGTATATCGCTTCGTTTGTGACACCATTTACCAAGGAGAGACAGTTTGTGTAAGCAAAGGGTAATTAAGGTTTTGTGTTCATGAGATTTTTCACAGTTGATGTATGTTCTATTGGATCATCATCTTCGGGTAGAATTTTTTATGCCTTTTGCTACATCCGGGATTTCGAATTGCTGCGCACAAGATAAGAAGATACACTTTACTGGTCATGAATTGCACTCATCACTTTCAGGTTTTCTTGCTTTTATGTCAGTTGTTTTTGTTGCTGACGTCATTTTAAAAATCATTTTTTGCCCATAATTAAGCCTATATTGTGGTGGTTGTGCACAGCGAGAACCAGCCAGGATCCAATACCTATAAAAGTTAACAAGTTTTTGCGCTTTAGTCTTGAATGGTGTGCGTGGGCGACTGGAGCACGACTGGAGCACGACTGGTGAGCTGTTGCTCTTTCATTCTAGCAAAACGTAATGATAACGGTTGATGGGAATTGTACTGGTGGAAGCATACAGTCAGCCAGTTAAATTAAACGGCTTATACTTTCGTATAATTGGCTATAATCAGATTAGTCGCTTGAAAGCAGCCTTCAAATAAATGTCAGACAGAGTCCCTTTATACTTTTAACTTGGCGTAATAATGCAGCTTGAAGCGTGTGGAAACTCTGGGATTGCTTTAACAGTCAAGTTAATTATAGCTTGAATCACATCCTCCGGAAAATAGCATATCAAATAGGGCTGGCATCTCATACCTGATTCTGATTCGATTTGTGCCCTAAAATCAAGTATCAATTTACTCAATTTATTTATACTTGACTTATGCGTGGGCCACACAAAACAACACAAATGCGCGGTGACTACATACATAAATTGTCAAAACACTGAAAGCATTCTGAAAGCCTTATATTTCTGACGCAGTATATGATGTGTCACTCCACAACGAAAATCCATCTATATATTCGACCAGAAATTTCGGTGAAACTGTCTCTCTCTCTCTCCCTCCATGAAGAATTCGATCGATGGAAATGGAAACACACACGGCTCAAACGAATATTTCCAGTAACCTCCCACGACACTCGGAATACCTTTATATTCACGATGAACTGGCTGAGACAAAGTATTCATTCCAGTCATCCAGTTTGATGATGACAAGAACATATATTGCAACGAGAAGATATACATTCCAATGTAAACTGGAAAGGAGAAAAAGTATATGCTGCCACTTATACTTGCACGAAGCGAAGCCAGAGTGTCTGCTGACGCTATTTAAATTTAACAACAAAAGCAAAAAAGCCCAAAGCTTGAAATTGATATACCAGTTTTCTTGATTCTTTGCGTCAACATTTCATTGCCCTTATTCAAGATTTACATTTTTAACGGTTACATCACCACACACCACCGTTTTCTCAAGTGTGAGAAGGCTCCATGCACACATTCCACTCTCGACGCTCTCTGAATGACAGCATTGTGGGGAAAGGGAGAATGGGTTCTTGAGTTGGTGAATGAGTACATACATACAACACGTCACTGCGCTGTTGAGGTCGATTTTGCTTGCTTTGCCAAAATGTTGTAATGGGATCTTTGCTGTAGATATGTGAACGCACACGACATATATATAATACATAATACCTATATTACATACATATACGTTTCTTGAAAGCTCATGCACGCTCTGAGCTCCGCTACCTACGTAGTTTGTGCAACTTTCCCTCTTTTATGAATAGAAAGCGACGCATTTCCCATTACATTCGGATTTTCACTCGGTACCGTCGACTGGGTCATTCGGAGAAAGCATCCCATTCAGAAAGTTTTTGCTGAGAGGTGGAAAACATACATGCAAGCTTTTTTAGTATACTTATATGTTCCCTTGAATTTATAGGAAGGCATATTTCTTCAACCGATGTGGATCGATATGCATAAGCACCAGCCGACCCAGATAAGCGGGTAGCATGTAGATACTTGGGAAACGGAAATTTGTAAAGGTGAACAAATTCCTTTAGGCAAGCTTTATGGCTCGTGTAGGTGGTAGAGCGTGTGCATGGCTGAGGGATAATGAAGTGACAAGCTTATTCCCCATTCATTTTTAGCAGTAAAACTAAAATATAACGAACGGGGAGGAGGAGGGCACTCAAAACAAAATGGAACTTGATCCGGAACATTTTCATAATAGGTATGTAAAGGTTAGGTTCTATTTCAGAACAACGAACTTGCTTGTTATTTCCTGGGGTGGAGTGAGAGATCCTGCGAAGATAATTAATACCATATGAATTTACATTACAACTTATTTGATTACAAATTGGTACAAGTTCTCACAATACGAATAGTATCTTCTCCAGTGCTTCCGTATCCAGCGTTGGATCCAGCTAGAATATGTACCACAATGCTTGCCAGAGGCTCGATGCTTCGTCGAAATTCGCCTATAAAATCTGAGTTCATTCCAGAAATATCTTCTAACATTAGCCATAATTTGAAAATGAAAACCCCTACGGAAGAAAGTTATTTATCAACGAAACTACTACTTCTGTTTCATATGTCGGCATAACTTCACAGCAAGTATACTCTTCCTGTATATATGCGTATAATACTTGGGAAAATTGCCCTGAGGAGATTATGATAGTATCTCGACGAACAAAAACAAATATATATATATATCAGGTTTATTTCGGACTGGCAAGGACATGTTTCATACAAAAAAAATCAGTATTGTGTCAGCGAAAAAAATATGGAAAGTAGAAAGAGTTCATGCTTATTGATTCCTCTTTGCCCGCCCACACAAAAATAAATAATCAAAGAAACTACAACAGCCCATTCATGCTCGACAACGTGAACGTGACTTACTCCGCATCTCGAAAAGCGAAAAGCTCAGCAGTTCCACTTGAAAGTCATTCGCGTGGGCTCTTTTTGTCATTTTACATTGTGGCGCATATTCAAATGTGGGCTTTAGTTATGTCGTCAAATTCGTAACAACTGAACTGTAGACGTGAACTTCAAGATAATTCATTTAACGTAAATATAAGGGGAGAACGTCCCTAATAAAATGTTCGTTATTACGGTGACGTTATTTCAGACGACCGTGTAACGTAAAAAATGAGACATTTCAAACGACACCACTCTTCGTCTAACCTACGGAGGCATAACTAATTAAGTTTTTGTCCGAGAAAGGAAAAATGTATTTGTGGCTTCCTATACACAAGATGTGGTGAAACTGTTACTCGGAAGTGGGAACATGTATGTGTCAGAGAGAAAATAATAAGCTAACAAAGAAATGGAATGGAGCGGGTCCTATCCAGCCGTCTTTGTGTTATGTACGTCGTATATATATAGTTTAAAGGAACTCGTATGTTTTTTTACACAAAAAGCGAAATCCCGAAAATGGATGCGTGGGCGCTGTGTTACAGTTCTTTACCACTATCAACTCCACAGCGTAACAATATACACAATTCTCCTCGTATAAATATATCATCTGCAACAAAGGCACCTTTATGTGCATGTTTGCAGTCGTCTTCATTCATAAATATTTGTTGGTTAATTCACTCAACCATTCACTCAAATACTTACTACCTGTGAAATGGAAGTCGGAGTTAATGATACGCTGAACAAACATGGTTTAATTAAGCTAGGTGAACTATATACTTTGGCTAGTTGCTGGTGGTCCTCTTGTGTGGGGGTAACTCATCAGATGTAAATAGACTTGGAGAAAATTCACGAAGCAATACTTCATGATGATAAAATATATTACTTTATTACTATTCCTGGTTGACTTGTGCTAATAAGAAATGTAGAATGTACCTGGGGCTGAGGTGGGCGTTCTGTTCCAACTCCCTTATTCATCATATAAATGTACATGTATGTTCTCAACTCTCATAAAAAGGAAATGGAGTATTCCTTTTTAGCATTTCGACTCGGATGGAATGGAATGTATATAAAAATGTTTTATTTTTAGCACAAAAAGAAGGAGATAACAGGATGGCAGGCGGGATATGTTTCAGGGGAATCATGCATTATTAACTAGACTGAAAATGGAACACGATTTTTTTCACCGTTATAAATGTAATATTCTGTCGGAATTAAACACATGACATCCTTGATCACTTTAGGCGAAAAATGTTTTTATTAAGTTATTCAAAGTAATTTCCGTTGATAAACTTTCCCTGCCCCCCGCATAATGTATATATGGTTTCATCCCTGGAAATTGTAATCTCGGAAAAGTTAGGCTGGTAATTGAACTAGTTTGAAAATCTAGTTTTCCCCTTCGCCCACGGTCTACTATTTGGTAAAAAACTATTACATAAAGTAAGAATAAAAGGATATTGATCTGACTTCTCCAGCAGAAGGGGAAAAGGTGATTGTCGACACGTTCATTACTTTTTTAAGAAAATCCACAACAAATTGAGAATGTGGCAAGTGGCAGGTGGTAGGTCTGTATTATGCAAGCAGAAGATTCACTTGACAGATGCAATATTACATCCAAGTTAAGCCTCAATCTTTCAGGAAGAAGAAAGGAGAACACGTGGGTGCGCGATATCAAATCTTCTTCGCGAGTCCACAGAAGAAGCCAGAGAAATTCCACGGGCATACATACAATATGTATACCTGAGGTTCCTAATGCACTTACCCAAGACCTACTACGATTCATTATCTCTCCGAGCTCTCTCTCTGGGACCGGGCAAAAATAGGAGAAGAGGAAAAAAGGATCAACTTTTGCTACACAAGATCAAAAGTTGGCTGCCCTTTTTTTACTGGATGTGTGCACCTTCCTGTGTTGAGCATATATCTACTCAATGTTCTCATGATCATTTTTAGGACTTCACTGGAAGTCAGCCTTCGACCGAGGTTTCTGGTTACCCTCATCTCATATAAGAAAGTGGAAGGAATAAGGAATGATGTTCTTACGAACGAGTCCGCCGTTCTTGAATGAAAGCCGCCCACGCAACACTGAGCTTAGCACTCCAGGGAGTTCCCTTTTAAAATATTTTTAGAAGGAGTGGATCTCTTCCTCCTCGACGGATACTTTCTTGAAGAAATACATATAATTTCATTTGGAACTAACAACTTCACGCTCGTTAATTGAAGGCAGTTGGAACTCGTTAAGGAAAATCTTTTGTTACACATTTCTATTCTCAACGGGTGACAATTGGAAAAGTTCTCTCTCGTCGAGGTGGTGGAGACTGCCAGAAACGTCTGTCTTACTAAATCCATACAAGTTTGGTTCAATGATCACAGCTCATGAGCTCATAAAATCCTATAGGTTTCAACATAGCAAAGGCGAATGATGTTATGCATTAGTAATGAATGTGTGTGTGCTAGAATGCCCATCAACGTGACTTTATCTTCAGTGGTGCTGGAGTGTGTGACTTGGACTTTACTCAAGGAAGCGTGGTGGTGGTGAAGAGGATGAAAACACGTACATAATTTAATGTGTTGTCTCTCCTAGAATTTGCAAGGAAGGAGGAGGAGGCTGAGATTGACATGACATGAAGTGAAATTGTATATGATGATGACAGTGGGATAGAGTTGGTGGTGGTGGGAGGCAGAAGGAAGAAATTAAGTAATGGAAATTTTATCTCGCTGAAGAAAGGAAGTGGAATATTTGATATCCAGGAACAAGAGTAAAAATCTATCCTTATGGCTTTAGTAGTAGAAATATGGAACTTTCTTAGGTACATTTTTTTGGCATCCATGTAAATAGTGCTGACTTCATCCTGTGTGAGCGACGACGACACGACGTGCTTCAACTTCCTACGAAACTTCTTGTTCAAATAAGATGCAATCGAAATGAAGGAGACTGAGTGGCAGCACATCACTATCACACGTCCTTGTTATTATTGTAGTGAGCAAGTCTCTGGTGTGGATAGTATGTGCTAACTTTGAAGTTTACTCGTAATCAAGGAGGACGGAAAATGACACTTATGAAAGGAGCTTGAGCTGAGAGTGATGTCATCTTCGTTGTAATTCATTAAAGATCTGGACAGTGTTACAAGAAGGAACTTTGAGTGAACTTATGTTTCATGTGCCGCACTGATAATGGACACCTTTAACGCTCTCTGTGATGATCGAGGACAGCATCAAGGAAGCTTCGAATGTATATATGCGCGAATACCATTTATAAACGGCAGTTGCAAAATCGCACTATTCCCCAGTTTCTCTCCAGTTTCTCTCCACCGGATTAGGTATAAAATATAGGGTTACAAAATAGGGTATAAACATTTACTATTATGCCACCTTGTATCATATAGATTGCTGCCAAAAGTTGCTTTCCCCAGAGACTGGAAGTTTGTGCAAGCAAACTCAAAGTCTCAAAAGGAAGCAAGATGGTGAGGAGGATTGAACCTTAGCTGTGAGAAAGGTACCTCTCGTGTACGATTTCATTGATAAAACCCAAGCTCGAATACAGCTCCATCCTCGATGCACTACTCTCTCTCTCGTTCATGGATGCTCTCCTCCGCTCTCACCATTTTCATTTTTCTTCCAATTCATGAATGAATGCACACCCGATCCTGATAACGACGACGAGAAAAGTTTGAGGTACTCGAATGTTGTTGGAACGAGCCGAGTCTTGCTCTCGACGACGAACGCTGTATCAGCAGCGCTCTCTCCATATCCCTTCTCTCTGCCTGCAGATTCCCTTGAATGGCACTTGAGAAAGATGACTAGCTGGCGGATGCACTCTCTGGCAACGGAGAAAGTGGGAAAGATAAGTAGGAGGGAATCTTTTCTAGAGAGAAAGCTACGGACGGGGGAGGTAAATAAACGCTGAAAATGCTGTTACATACACGAAGGAATAAAAGAGAGCATTCTCATAACCAAAGACTATCTCCTTTGTTATAATATGTATGTCGATAGTATCTATATTTAGTAAGAGCCTAGGTATTAATATTTTTATACTAAGCATTCCTGATTTGATTACGGATAGAAGCCAAGGATCCAAGACAAAGAACAAGTAGGACAACACATTGCACATGTTTTCTAGCCTTAATGTGATTGCATCTTGCCGATCTGCCCACGCTTTCCCAAAATATGTCTGCCATAAAAATTTTCTTTTTATGGTAACACATTTCTCGTAGTGGCTTTATCCGTTCGATTATGATTCAACATCTCCTGTGGTTTCTAAACTTGTCGCAGCTGGTGACACCAAAAGAGAGAGAGGTAACGAAGCGGAGAAAAAAAAGTAGTGCTACAAGCAGCATTTAAAGAAGGAACGGAGATTCTAGTTGAGATTCTTGCCACACGATTTTCCGTCCGTGGTTTATTGATTTGTTTGTACACGTGCCGACCGCCTGTCATCCTCTGGTTTGTGTATATTTGAAGATGAATTACATTCGCAAGGAGCATCCTGTGTTACATATATTCTATTTCTATGTACATATATCCTTATAATGTTCATATCCACATGCAGTGTAATACAATGCACTTATTTATATGTAAGCGTGAACCGCTGTTTTCTCAAAAGCAAAATATATATTCATTATTTTCCTTGAATTCTAAAGCACACTTCTTTTAAATAACTTGAAGCTTTCCTTTGAACACGAGTGCCGGCTCATATTTTTTCTTCGATTTGCATCAAATCAATAAACAATTCCAAAAAGTAGTTCAGAATTTGCCGAATAAAAAATATTTTGAAGACTGAACTTCACTACTACGCTTGAACAGCAACAGTGCTCAATTGAGACTGGCATGACTCATTCACTCACTTCAAGAGGCAAGAAATAGGGAGAGCCATATATAATTTATTGAATTCTGAAAATAGGCATTCAGGCAAATTGTATTGAGTTCCTATATCTATAATAGCATGGTTTATGCATGTATATATTTATTTAACAAAACTGTTTTATCGCTCAATGAATATATGGTTTTATGCAACACGAAGAATGCAACTTGAGCACGCATGTTAATTTTTTGCAAACATGCAAACCATAACGGACAGGTTATATAATTTTATACTTCACATATTGAATTGAACGTTATCATCATCTCTCTAAACAACGATATCTAACCCATCAAACTCATGACACAATCGGTGAATAGGTGGGAAGAAGGGAAGTCCTCGTATCAAAAGATAATAGTGATTTTGTGCAATAAATATCTTTCACTTTTGACATAAGTGCCCACTTGTCTGCAATGTAACAAGTACGTATATATTTATATATCCCATATGTGTATTTTTTTACCATGATCCCACTATTGATATGTGGCAAAGGAGTAAAAATAATTTGTGTGCTTTTTATGAGTGCCATGTGATGGTACAAGGGTGGAAAGCGAGACTGAGTCATGGCAGTCATGAGTATTTTGTCTCGCTTACTTCATTCTCATCTGACTTTGAAATGATTATGCATATCGAAGCAGCAGGTAGGGTTTTTGGGTACGGTTTTTTTTTGGGTATGTGCTTTACCAGCCTCGAGGTGCCTACTTTCGATTACTTTCGTAATACATTTATTCATGTAGTCTTAATTCATTTTTCATATTGATACCCACTATTTTTGATGAATTATGACGGGAAGGGGAATATGTAGGGACGTTTATTCGTCATCGGCACAGGTATAACGAACTTGCCTGAAATAAGTGTGGTGGTGTTGGTAGGTTGATGACTGGAACTGCTTGAATTGCATTCACACACCGAACACATCACCAACATGCGTGTGCTACTTAGCTCACTCACTCACTCAGCAGGGAAATGAATGAGCATATCCGGTGAGAATACATTATTAATGCCAACATCCACACATTTAGTCATCATTTTACAACCTGTGATACGAGAAGGGTGTCGCTAAACTTGTCTGAGTACTGAAGTACGTCATCATATTGTGCCCTTCTACTATCTTGTCCTGCGTTATTATAACGGTCGAATTTCATGTCAAAAAATAATCAAGTTGAATGTTACGGAAAAGAGAGACTGAGATATTATAGAACCCGAGAAAAGCCTCTCTAATAATAACTCCTCGAATCTTAATCTTGTTACACAAGTGGACAAGAGTGCGCGGCTTTATTCGCTGGAGAAGGAGAGTGGAAAGCCGTCTTAACATTATTTTTTTGCTTTCAACATTGGAGTGGTCAAAGTAAACTTTTACCAAGGAGTTGCCTAACTTGTTTACCTTCTAAAAATGGAGCACTTTTACTCAAGAACGTGTACGACAAATGGATTGGGGGTTTTAAAATAGACTCCATATGCTTGCTTGTTCGAGCCCCTTATTGTCAAATATAATTCCCTTTAGCGAGTCAACACATAAGATAAAAATATACCGGAGGAATTCGATCCGAAGGTGGGATGCGTTGGCGGCATTTGTTTACTTACTTTTACAGCATATATGTCCACGTAATCAAAAGATGGCTTCCTTTTTTTGGAGGTGGCACAATGCACATCTATTTCCGATAGTGCTCAGAAATTCTATACTAAAATTTCACTAAAGGAGTCCTGCATTTCCTGCAGGACCATCAGCGATTTCCGCTACCTCTACTACTTGCATTGTAATCGATAGTTTGAGTTCTATTTATAAACAGGATCAAGGTTGGCGTTTAGTGTTTGCCTTCCTTTCCTTACGAAAATGTTGATTCCCATTATTCATCAGACAAACCTCTTGTGGCTTGGCATTGACTCTGGAAGGAAGTTGGCTCAGAGACACTTGATTTGCATAGTCATTGTCAATCACAGAGCGGTAGTATAGTATTTAAGACTAGTAATCCTCAAAATCTGTGTCAGCAGGAGACTCATCATTTTTTATACTCATAATATTTATCAGAGGAGTTTTTGGTTTGTTGCAAGTTGTAACTGTCTCGCCGTTTTTATGAATGACTAATACATTCCATTATTAAGCGCGGGCTTTACTCTGAATCTCTCTCTGTACACATATAAAAGCAGAGGCATACATTAGCATTTTTGTGAAGCCTATTCATCAAATTCTGTAGGCTGGTGTGACCGACCGTTGGTGCTGCAGTACCTATTAGTCATCCATCGATCGTCTGTTCCAGCTTGATAATGAAAATGAGTGTGTGTGTTATATGTACAATCGTTTATTTTGTTGAGGGTACTTTTGTGGGATGATTTTTTGTCGTTTTAAAACAATTCCCACAATACGAACGACGCACTTCCATTCATGAATGAAGCGCACACATGATGATGATGAGAATGATCTGTTGGAGAAGAGTCGTAGTAAAACAAGGGCCGTGGCGGCCCTACCCTATACCCCAGTTCTTATGTACCATCGTTTCCAGTAACAAAGGACACTCTGTTTTGCAATGAGTATGAGCTGAACTTACCAAAATACAAACTATTTAGTCATCCAATTTTTACCCTAGACGAGAACCCTAAGCCAAGTCATCAAGGATTTGCAGCTGCAGGTCCTGCATAATGTACATATGTGTTGGGCGCATGCATGCATGGCATATCCTTCCGTTTTTCCTCTTTGGGTGACTAACTGTTGAAGGGGCTTCTGTAAAAATTCTCTTTTTTGTCTGAAAACGTTCGCTCGCTCCTCTCCTCTGGAGTTTTGCTCAAGCATGACTAGCCTCGTACTATGACTGTACTCACGGAAATATGAATGTGTGTGAGAAACGAAAACGACTGTTTAGTTATTATGAATCAAAAGAATTCTAAATCATGGGACAGTTTTTTGAAGCGCTAATACAAAGTTGTGTGACTCCGTCTTTATACATATGCCAATATTGCTCCAACTATTGGAAAAGGGATATCCTCGAAATCCTAAACGCGTAACAGTCTACTCATATACTTTGTGGACCAGTAGGATGATTAATCTCAAAGTTTACCGTATACACGTTCACGTAACGTACTTGAAGTGTCTTTCGTCACATCTTTTTCCATTAAGGTTTAGAATGTGTTTGAACGGCTTCGCTGAAAAACGCATTTCAGTTAGGTACTGCGCGATGACAGCACACACTGTAAATGCACAGGTACAAGTATCTCGGTTCCTTTGCAAGTACCTTGTCCATTTGTCCAAGTGCTCAATTCGCTCTCTGCATATACGTTACACATTGAAAATTCACGTAGCATTTTGGGATATAGCGATGGGTTCGTTGAAGGTTTCTATATGTACCATGCCTTTTGTTAAGGTTCGCTCTTCGCTGTTGCCTGTGCATAGTATAGCTTTCATGTGGAGACACGAGTACAATTTATACAATGTCTCTCATGCAATTCATGAACGCACTCACTCAACACTAACACATCAAATACCCATCGCTGTATTTTGGATACGTTGTGCAAGTACGTTTGAGATGTGTGCACATCACACGTAATATACATCCATATGTATGCGTGACTAGTTTGGTAGCAATGCCTTCTCCGTAATACTCATTCTGATGTGTAGCCCTCTGTCCAGACCCAAGACTCCACACAGACCATGTATTCATCAGGTTCTGCGTAAAGTTTAGTCAGTTGTCAGTTGGAGCGTGGTAGTAAAGGATCTCTGAAAAAAGAGAGAAGAAGAAAAATCACATCAAATACACTTATTTTTTCAATATTCTTATTGTTCTCGCAATATTCACACGCGCTCTTCTACCACTCACACACTCCTTCCAGTATTATTTGGTACTTAAACTCCAATTTCCAAATACATACTCACTATATACAAAATATACATACATACAAGTAACAACAAGCACAACAAGCAAACCACTGGAAATGTGCTCCCCATCTTCTTGACCAAACAAGCAATATATACTCTTGTTATCGGTTTCCGTCACTCATTCAGTCGGTTATCGTAGGTTGTGCCAACAACATCATCACACGCTATATTGTAAAAACGCTCTTGCTTCCGCCAAGTTGAGATTCTGGACACAGACTATCTCCGGTTTTGTGATACACGCAAGCCAAACAAAAAAGACGAGCTTACTCAAAGTTACGGAAGAAGAAGGATCATATATAGCGTTACTATTTTTTTACTCTTTACACCGTCTTACAAGGAGACATCGAAAACTTTGTGTCAAACCAAGAAGTACAGAAGCAGCTTTTGAAGTGATAAAAAAGTTTCTCTCGTATTTACATTCTGTGTTTGATCTCATATTTACCGGAGCCGGATCTTCAAGATATATAATTATTATTAGTCTCTGGCTACACTCAAAGAAAAGTTTTCCTTTGCTGAAACAAAGTTTCAGAGTTAATGAGTTTATGTGGTCTTGTGATATCAAGGATTTAGCCATAAACATAAGTGGCAAGGATACTTCATTCTACTCGGGTATGCAAAACTTATTATATTTTTTCCAAAGTTAATCTTGTACTGCGGTTTAGGCTTCCTGTATATATTCAATTAATTAGCTAGGTTTTAATTAGGTTAGTTCGTAATATGTAACCGGAAGTGTGTCAAGTTCTTTGCTCTGTCTGACGGAGTTGTTGCTTTTAGTCAGCGGTGGCAAATAGTCTAGGAGCAGCGCATTTTCTTCACTTTTTGGTACATGAATCATCCAAAAATGATCTCATACCACGGGACTCATGAAGTCAGCGAAGAATTTCATTTTCTTGGATAAGTTTACGCACGTTATTCTACAGTGTATAGGTATTTATAGCTTCTCTTAATATTGACACTTTGTGTGCGATCAAAGTTGCGTCATGGAAAAATAGAGCACTTTGCGGTTTCATGAGCGCATAATATCATCTTCTCGCATTCGCGTTAGGACTCTAATAGACGTTCCGTATTGGTATTGTTGTCAGAATCTCAGACAGAATGCGATTTATTTCTCCCAAAGGACAACTTACGTCGGTGTTCTCGGACAATTATTTGATTGCCACTGGAAAATTTTATGGCGATCATATGACCACCTACCTAATTTGAGTTATTTTTAGAAATCTCTCAGTAACGAGGAAAACGGAAAATTACACAGTTTACACATTTGCGACATTCAGAGTCATACTTTGTTCAATACAATCTCAGACCTTAACAAAATATCTGACATCGCTTTACATGCTAATTGTTTTTTTATTATTTTAATTGCCTGGGTAGGGAGGGATGCCATAGATGACTCATTTCTAATGTATGCATTCTCCCTAATTTCAACTGTGCATATATCCCTTTACGCAGTTACACACACACGATCTGCATATAAAATGCACGCGTTATTGGACTTCATAACGTTTCCTCTCCTCCCAAAACAAGCGTGCAACAAAGCCCAACAATAATATTGTTTTCCGGTGACGAATCTTATACGTAGTTGCAATAAGGCTTCTTTCGTGCTGCTGAGATGCAAAGCCTTGGTTCGGCTAACTTGAGAGTGCATGAGTCAATATGTTTCATTCGCAACACCCCTCTTCATTTGAACAAGTTGGTAATTAAATTACTTCGCATTGAATTTCGCCTAATTTACCACTTGATAAGGAGTGAAACCTTAGAGAGAACATTTTCAAAAAATAGGAGAAACCCTCAGTCTTGTTGACTCTTGCATGACATTTCTCCATTCAGCTGGGCTGGTAATGTTTTGTCGCTGTGCACACGTCATACGTCACCAAATCTCTGCGCTCATGTTCTATTTTTTCCATACACGATCTGGAAACAATTGAGTGCGAGTGCAGGGCCAAAATGTGTGTTACATGGAGTTCATTGCATTGCATTCATTAATAATCGACGCAAGCACATAAGCAACACATTGGTTTATCAAATGACAATAACTGCAGTACGGATTTAACTGCTCTCTTCCATAAAGCGTTTGGAATGCGTGTGCTTCATAAAAAATGTCTCAAATGGCATTGCATAAAAAAGCACTTGGGCTGAAGGTTGCTTAATTGAGGATAAAATACAGACAATTCTTTAGATTATGACGAAGAATACTACTTTTTTTCTGCACATGGAAAGTTTATGTGTACATTTTTTGCTAAATGAATAGAGCATAGGCTGATAAGACGTCGACGTAGTGCTAATACGTAGTATTGCGATGCTGCTGCTGTTCGTGTGATGATGATCGTTGAGTGAGCGATGAGTCATCATCCTTCTTTTTTGTTGGAACGAGTAACCGTGTTTGCTTGATACACTCAGAGCTCTTCTCACACATCCCAAACTTGCATGCAAAGGGAAATGTATCGTGTGTGGTACATATGCCAAAGAAGTAAAAGGGGTTTCAGCATCTCTTTTTTTGCTATTACTCATACTCGTTTTTTGGCTCACACGTTTTTTTCAACTGTTGTACTTTGTATATACATACGTGTATATTACGCCGTACGTACTGCATATTTTAATACTGCAAACATGATTCTTGCACGCTACTCACTATGAATATCATGCTTTTATCCCACAAAAAGCAGATTTTGTTTATATAATGTGGGGATGTGTATACACAATTTAATGTGCAGGTATGTTTCACTTCGCTGTAAGTAAAGCTTAGGGAAGTCAGTTTATTACTATTACTTACCTGTGGCTCAACTCGTTCTCAGGGAACGAGTTCGTAATGAGCCACCCTCTGGAATTAATAGCGTGCCAATTTTGTTGTGATCTAAGTGTTAGATTCCGCACTAGATTCTTCCTAAAAATACGGTGAGAATTGAACCCAAAAGCAGACTCCCATATAAAATATTCCACAAAAGTTAAAAGTTGGGGTCATACCTGAAACTGTAAAATTCTTGATAAAAAGGATTACGCATCTTCGTGTCATTTTCTAGAATTCTGGTGTAAGGAAAGTGAGCAAGAGAAGAGTTTAGGTTTATAACTTGTGTGTATGTCTATCGCAGTCGACCTACAGAAGAATGCAGTTCAGAGGTTTCCCCTACGTTTTTATCAGGAAGGTATGTGGATTGTGTGGGTAAAGCATGCCATTTGCGCATACCTTTTCTTCATCGGGTACTTCTCCTATTTTCACGCTCTCAGACAGAGTTAATGAAATATGTGTGCACTGGGCACTTGCGCTGGGAGTACCTACATATTTTCTTTAAGAAACTCAAGTTCATCATTACATGGACTAGTTACGAGTTCGGTATGTTGTATGGGTCTGGGTGAGAATGAGAAGTGTGTTTACACTACCATTCAGCCTCTGTGACAGTTCACCTTTTCCATTTACTTTCGAGAAATGGAGGAATCGAAACACATCTGCTCCTGCAGCCTCACTCGACCACACTAATGAGGTATATGTTTACGAATTTCCAAGAATTTGAAATACAATTCCTGTTCCAACAATAAATAGTCTGGCAACATTTCATATAACACAAAATGAGTCAGAGTCGAAGGAGAGGACAATATGTTACACTTTTGCTTTTGATGATCTGGCATTTTACACGGGAACTCGCGTACCCGAGGAGGAGCTGTCTCAATTTATAGCTCTTCCCGGAAACTTTCATTTCTTGGATGAGGTGACGTACCGTTAAAACTTCACACTCACGGTAATTATATAGAAAGATATGTAGCATGTCACACCACGACGGACAGTAAACCAATGACAGCTAGTGGATAATTTTCAATGTTAAGTGAGTGATAAGAAGCTTCGCGTGTTTCTTTCGAGACCACACCACATCCTCCTTCTTTCTAAATTGACATTACTATACACAAATTATAGTGAATTGGCTAGACCATAAGACACAATTGTTTGTAGTAAAGGAAATGTGCTGTAATTTTGGTCGGTGGATTCATTCATGTTTTTGGGAAACCATTAGTTCATTAGTTATCATTTCCTCATATTTCCGTTTTGTGGCAAATCGTGTCAATGGGAATGGGAAATGTAATATGAACATATTATACATTACTCATCATTGGTTGCATTGTTCCGTACATCAAGGCTTTTGAAGGACAATGAATTCTATATATTTTTACATTAAACTCCACTTTTTCCGGTAGAAATTCCCCAACTCTGGTTTGGAGAACTTGACATCAATCGAATTCAGGGGAATCCATTTGTTAGTATCTTGTGAGTGAATGGAAGCATATTATAATTGGAAACATGCAGGACCGTTGAACGTTGCAAATGTCAACATTAACGAAGTAGAAAACGTATAGAAGGAAAAGGAAGGAACTCCACTCGAAGCATCGTGAGTGGAAAGTTGTTCAAAGAGAGAAAGCTTGTTGTGTGTGTGCTAAGTAATTTGTAGGGAGGACTCCTTCAAAAACGAAAATCCGACCATTTTCTTGATTTCTAGAGAGAATATATAGTGCTCCAGTGTGTGAGGGCATATACGCAACAAGCAGCCTGCTCCTTTCTCCTTCCCACGCATTCCGAAGAACATGTCAGCCAGCATTTTGTAGTGGAGTGGGCCATTACATCGCAACACTGTAGTGTGGCACTTTTCCAGTTTGCTTGTTACAAATCCGGAGAGAGAGAGAGAAAAGCAACAAAACACAACATATGCCTTTCACCAGTCGAGTCACTGTTCCTGACAGCCAAGTGCTATTTGCTGTAGTTCACTCGCACCAGTGCTTTAATACTTCGATGTCGATGAGGCTTTCACTCTTCCAACGGCGCAGACTTCGTAGGAAAGGTAAATACGTGGAGAATTTGCAGAGGCGTCAGGTGTCAGGCACACACAATATGGTATTAAAACAAGCAGCACCATATACTCATCCGCTTACAAAATGAAGGCATAAAAGTAGAGCACATTCTCTGCCACTGTCGGTCTTCATTTTCTTACCAATCGACAGTAGACCGTTGCTCATTATAACCGTCAACCTTGCCTTAATTGCGATGCAATGTGATGAACCTAACCAAACCCAGTCATCAATACCAACGTTGGTCCATACCAATTAGTTTAGGGTTGCGTGCAAAATTACGTATAATATTGGCGGAGGATCGTTGTATGACTCACTTAGAGAGTATCAGTCAGAGCAACGAAATTTCGTAGGTATAGTCTAGTGGAGACAGTGTGGTCGAGAAATTGAGTTTAGTCGTAAATTCAGGATAAATGGATTCAACAAGCTTAACTTCCATCCATGCATCACCTCTTATCCTTGGAACATATTTATTTGTTTATGTTCGAATGTTGCACTTCGGCCCGTCCCACACTTTTACTCTAGTTGTTCGCCTATTTTTAGCATCCAATTTCAATAATAAATACAATACCTCTGTTCCTCTCTGGCTCTCGGAGTTGAAATGGCTTTCACTCACACTCAACCACTTGATTAAATGAGGTAGGCAGTGAAAGCAAATAGTTGAAATGAGAATGACGAGTGACGACAGAAGGCAAAAATGACCCAAATGAGCGTGGATGCGGGTAACAGTTTACCTTGAAAAATTCGTTCTGTAAGGAACTCGGAAGTGAATATATAATTCTCTACTTTTCCATATGCACTTCTTTTGTGTGGGCTGCTCACTTTCCTGCTTCCGTAGGATGCTTGTAATCACTTGAAAAGAGCTCTGAGCCATCAAATTCATCGTAAAAAGCACAAAGTTATTATGCATCAGTGCAACACAAACTTTGTGAGATCTATGAAGTCATAATACACTCATATAATGCCGAGTTATAAAAGCAAAATAAATGATAATGTTGAATCATGCATTTAATAATAATATGCTCTCTTTTTGTTTTCTCCTTTTGCGTAGGTGGAATAAAGGAGTTTTCACGGTACTATCGTGATCTTTGCGACAGTTGCAACAGCCGAAAGGATCTCACAATCGGATCAACCATGCCTATCACAAGTAGTCATCCTCCAACCTTCCTCCTCCCCTGCTCCCCTCTGCCTCCGCTCTCACCCTCGATCGTGTCGACGCCAAACTGCAGTATAGACCGATTCGAGAACGAGCCGCCTACAAAGGTTCTTCCATATCTGTACGTGGGCAACGCCAAAGACTCGACGAACTGCAAGCTTCTCCGCGAGTTGGGAATAGGATACATTCTTTCCGTTACGGCCAACTCCCCCTTCTCAACCTCCTCGCCGTCGTCGCCCTTCACCAACAACAATAACAATCATCACAACGAACTGTCGTCCGAATTCCGGAAAATGCAGATCCCCGTCTCAGATAACCTGTGTGAAAATCTTGCACCTTATTTCGATGCTGCGTATGAATTCATCGGTAAGTATTACAAGCTTCTCTCTCTCCAGTACTTCTATGAAACCTAAACTGCGTGGTGGGATCCATATCCATGTTGATCACAAGTTTATTCCTTAAGGCAGCCATTCATGTGTTTAAACACCCACTTATTATATACAGGCATGTCGACAGTTTGCATACTGAATTTTACCTGGAAGACATGTCTCTGTAATTTATCTTCTTTTTGTGCTTGCTCCCACTTACACTTCCCACGTGTCGAAGTGAATATTCAAATAGGCGGTAGATCAAATTCGTTTCCTTTTCCTCTCACTTACTGGAAGCTATTCCCTAAATTGTCAGTAAATATGATAAAGAGTGACGTGCAAGAGAATCCGTTTCAGATAGTATAACATTTGATAAAGGAATTTGAGCTGCTTCCTGTAAAAACTCCCTCTTTCTTTGATGTATGCTTTTATGAGAAGGAAATTATAATAAAAGTAGACATTGATTCCAATATAGTGAGAATATGCATAGAACCAATACGCTTCATGTGGGTGTTTACTTCACCGGTTAATTTAGAAAGAAACCATATATCTGCGGATATGCGTGAATTATATATAACCTCCCCCTCAACTTAAAACTTATAATCTTGCTGACAATAAATTTGTGTTGGGCTTAATGCTAATAAACATATCTTTTTTATAATTTTTTACAGAGGATGCCCGTAAGACTGGTTCAAAAGTGTTAATTCATTGCCAAGCCGGGATCTCGAGATCGCCCACAATTGCCATCGCCTACATCATGAAGCACATCAACCTGAGTACCCTCGAAGCTTACGCAATGGTACAAAAAGAGAGGAGAATCATCTCGCCCAACCTCAACTTCATGGGCCAGTTGGTGGAGTTCGAATCGAAACTGAAGGGAACGTCGAGCAGTAGCAGCAGTAGTTGCAGCTCGGAAAACGAGTCAAGCATGGAGTTGGAGTCGGGCAGTTCGCTGGAGGAAAGCTGCAGTAGCACGAATAGCAGCACGAGTAGTGTAATTAGTACCTCATCCAGCAGCGGTAGCATTAGTAATAATAGTAGTAGTAAGCTCTCAGTCAGTCACTTGAAAAATCGTCATCATCTCCAGCTGAAGAGTAATTGTCATTCCAGCAACTCCTTATCTTCAGGGATTAGCAGTTCGAATGAGATCAACAGCAACAGTAGTAGTTCTTGTAGTGCCCCGATGATGGTAGCTGATTAGAATACAATATTATTCTATCTATAAATATATACTTACGTACACGTATTATCAACGCTAGCATATCGCATTTATATACATTTCAGATATTGTATACTAAACTTACAATTTAAGTCAGGTTTTCCTTTTGGAATTTTGTGAATCCCCGAACCAAAACTTCTTGTACAATTCTCATGAAACTCTGAGTCAGTCAGTATTCATATCGATCGGAAACATCTAATAATCAAACATTACGTATGACATATTATATATATATGCCTTACTATTACCGCTACAAGATTACATAAAACATATTGATGATGAATAGTATGTCAGTTTTATATGGAACGAGGTTGTCCATGAGGATGCATCAGCATCATAAATACTATCAAGCAAATCAAGTTTTTCTAGCTTTGATTGTTTATTTTTCTTGTATAACCACCCAACAAACATCATTGATGCTGTCTATTCTATGAGTCATCTTCACTCTATAACTGTTCCAATCCGGAATCAATTTACTGTTTGCTGCATACATAATCTATAGATATTGGAATATTTAAGCAGCGGTATTTTTGTGCAAGCTAGCAGAGAGGGGTATTCTTCCTATAAGTCATTATTTATTTATTGTTCATACCTTTTTTGCATTGAGTAATATTCTTGGTACGATGATGCTCTCATGTTTTTGTGAATGTCATTTGTATAATAGAATACAATCTTGTGTATGATTTTTTTATACCGTGCTCCTGTCAACTTAATTTTTTTCGCGAATATGCTTATTTTCTATACTTGATCGAGTTTATGGAACACAACACATATATATTGGTTACAGTGGACCAACAGGGTTACCAGTATCTTAAACTTATTATGATACATGGCGCTGTTAGTTAAATATATAGCGTTGTGCGTGTTTTGTAGAAATGCACACGCGCTACATATGTAATATTTAGTATAGATTCGATTAAAAAAATATGACGATGAGCGCTAGCGATGACTTAAACTGTTTTTATCGTAAATTGTATATATCTAAAAATAGTCAGCTAGAAAACAACAAAACTCCGAGTTTTCAAATAATGATGAATTCAATTAAACAATTTGTACGTATCGTATATCGTATCGTAATGTATAAAAACACATCTAATGCCATACTAAACATTATGGTTACACACACATTTAGTAAAAATTAGTCATCCGATACGTTGATAATGTTGATATACTATATCTCCACACACACATCATATACGAATATGCCCACTTTATTTGTAAGTTGAAGAAAATTTACATGCTAAAGTTAATTGTAAGGTAAATTGACTTTTCAAGAACTGTTGACTCTTGTCATTAGGATTACGTATACTACTACATAGTGTAGACTTATGTATTTGTAATATTATTTAAGCTATATAAACTTGTACCTTATCGGTACAAAAAAACTGATATAGAGAGAGACTATACTAGTGTGTGAAACAGTTTTGTTTTGTACAGACAAAAAAGAACGTTGAACCAAAACGAGATGAGATTTTGATACACTATTTGGACTATTTGCCATAAAAACAACTAACAATATTTTTTTTGTTTACTTAAACTTTTCCACTTTATAAGATCTTCCCACGCTCCTGGCAATAATGTATTATTGTGTCATCAAGGTTTGTGATCATTCATGACATATTACAATATTGAATCTGGTACATATGAGTCATTTTTTGGTGTGTTTGCGAAGTGCGCAGACTTCTATAGTTTAGGGTTTTCCTGGTACTACTTTGTATAACGGAAAGATATGACTCATTTATTTCTGGTGGGAGAGATAACAAAAAAATAAAATTTATTTCGAGGATATGTAGTATTCGACGGTAGAGATATTTTTAAGTCAGTATAAAATACAAAACGATTTTCTTTTTCACTTTTGCTAGATTTAGGATTTTTTGACATTAAATACGACAAAAAATTTATGGATTAAAAAAACTTCTTTTGAAACTGTGAACTAACGATTGTATAAAGACTTTGTCAAATTAAATATGTATCATCATCATCACGTTAACCTGTAAGTACTCTTCCAGCAGGAGAGTCAACTGGAGTTGTACTCTTTACGTCTATATGCCCCGTATATAATGATACATAAAATTTATATAAGTAATGTCAGTTTTGACCATTATTTTTGTAGAATAATGGCCTTCCTATGTATGTGTTCATTTTCGTCGGATAATATAAAAAAGTAATTTTTAAGTGTATTAATGAGTATATATATATACTACGAGTATATTATGAAAAAAGAATCATATAATGATTACTGAAGAATAAAAAATCACTTTTGTGTCAATTCAAATTATCCAAATTGTGTAATCTGTTTACTTTTGTGACGTGCACATACGCACCTGAAAATCATCACGCATTATTATTATCATCAGCAAATTTCTTGTTGAATTTTCATGGGCCGGGATTTCCATGATTTTTATGTTGCAATCTACTCATCTACTCTGTTCCAGATTGATATTGAAGTCGGAATTTTCCATTTAGATTATTGCTCACAATGCATACAGACAAATGTTACGCTTTCCGATAACGGGTCTCGTTTACGCCAAACCTACAAGAATATGTTTGGTTTAAAAGCGGAAATACGGCGACAGCGAAGACGGAAGGAAAACTCGGTTAAGCACACAAGGCGCAGCTATAAAAATTGTGGCATACATTGGTTACATATGTATGTTCTGTAAATTAATGCTAGCTTGTGTATCATATTAAGCCGGCATAGATGGCATATAACAAGAACCGTTAAGGCGTTAAATGACATAAGTCCAAAATGTCATGCGCTGTCATTTTTATACCCATAACCATAAGGAACAGAGAGCACAACAAGAATGGGATGCATGGATTCTGAGAACCATTTCTGAAGCATATTACCATAAACGAACACAAACAATTGCATGTATTTCCTGGATAACGAAAGATGATGATTTCCAGTCTTTCACTGTCAGAAATTATGTATCTACTTAATATAGTTGGGTCACTCAATCAGATGCAAAGGTCTCGTTTGATAGATGTGAGATGTCTTATTCAATCAAGCAATGGGCCTTGAGACAATGTTTACAATGATTAGGGCAATTACACTTGGCAAATCCTAACGCATGGTCGCAATACCGGATTCCTGGATATAGATATACATAAATATTTGCAAGAGTACCTGAAAAAACCAAAACCGCCCATTTGCGACGCAGGCGCAGAGACAAGTCTGCAAAAGCTTTTACCACTTGAGCAGTTGAAGCGACGCATCTTCTCCAACCCTCATCGTAATTTACTTGTAATCATATGTACGTACCGTCCAACCAAACCTGTAATAGGAAATACCTCTTAATCATACTCGATCCTTTTTTGCATCGTCTTTATTCAAGACGAGAGAGCCATCCAATTTAACCACGGACGAGACGTAAGTAAAAGTAAACCCTACATCAACTCACCTTTTTTGATGACGATGATACGATGACCAATACAATACTCCAGAGCAGAGTGCTTTTGCAATAAAATATGATTTCTCATAATCACAAGTTGCACTGCGCAGTTGAGTGTAACTTCTGCAATGCTTTTGATCTTGTCATCACGCTTCGCTGTATCATATCAATGCATCATCAACGCATGAGGTTTGGTACACTTGCACTGATATGTACTTTTGAGATAAAACCATGTATGTTTGTTGTACTAATTGATACCTAATTTACGTGTTGCGTGCCTGTAATACGAACATACACTTCATGTAAACTTCCGAATGCGTGCATTGGACTCCTATATAAATTCCTGGAATTCTAAGGACGGAAATCCACTTACTTATGTTTGAAATACGCCAACTTAACCTTCGCGAAAGTTGGAGCTTTTTAAAAATAAAACGTAATATGCATTACCGATCGTGTAACTTTAGATTAGAAAAGTCGTAAATGATTCACCGTCTCATATGATTCATTTCATACTCATCATCATGTAATCAAAATGGTAGCTCCTATTTTCAGGTCAGGTAGCAGTTTAGTTCACGTAAAGCTCTCGCATTAATGATCATTGTAAACTGTCTCGGTCGGTCAGCTTCGATGATAAGATTTTATTCTATACAATCCACATTTGATTTTCTTTAATACTGTTCTAGGGTCTAGTTTAATGTACAATGTCACCATAATGGAAGGCATATTGGCAGAAGCAAGTAGCATGTTTGGCATAAAGCACGCATTTGAAAAGCGAGGAACCACGATCAAGAACAACTACATTAATGCTTTTCATTGTTTTATGATATGCGCTACCTAAAACACTACGATTCCCCGAATTACTTGTAAAATGAACTTTCGCCTGTCATGAAATCTATTTCCAATGAAATGCCAGTGCCACCGTAAAAAAGTATGGTAACTTGAGTATTAAATATACGCAAATCTCAATCCAATTTTAACACTTCATTATTCGCTCTCCTATCAAATAAAAGTCATTCTAAAATTACACAAGTGTAAGAGAAACATAAAAATGGCTTACAATGTAATTCGAAGTTTCACGATAATCATATTTTCCGTCTTACTTGCTACATCGTATGGAGATGGAGAAGAGAATAAACTTGAGAAAGAAGACCCGCCAGGTATTTTGATCTGTTGATCTGGAACACTAAAGAAAGCCTTCAATTTGATTACTGACAAACACTTTTTAATTCAATATTTTAGATGTGTCCGCCGACAAAGAGACCATTTGCTCTGCGGCTCAAGTCGCTGATGCAGACATGAAAATAGGGGTCAGTGGAATCATGGATTATGACGATTTGCTCAAGCTGGTTGTCTGGAATCATAAATATAATCTTCGCAAGGGTGGCAAGAAATTCGACTTTCCTGCGGAAGTGAACTGGAAGCGAAGCGTACTTGACAAATTGGCCGCCATCTTTACGGCGAGTTGCCCTGCAGAATTCGTGCCTCCAGAATTCATCAACGTGGCCAAAGAACTGTTCATGGTTTATCAGAATTCTGTGAACAAGTCTGTCGACCATACGACTGCTTGGAATGTATTTACGCCCATTTTGGAGAAATGCCGCGAACAGCAAGAAAAATTCGAGCTCATGTCAAATGGATTCCATGTTCGAGGATACTTTACTTTTCACCTTTGATAATTAAAGTTTACTATAAGTATGTTTCAACTACAATTTTCTGCATATCTTTTTACAGGCATATGGGATGAAACTCAAAACGAAGGAAGGTGAAACCGAGGAACTCAAGTTGCTCCCACCTATGGAAGAGGTTGACAGGTCTCTCGATATCGACGTCATTATTGACACGGTATGGTGGCTATTTTCCTTCAGTTTTGGCTCATGTTACTGGAAGGCTGGTAGTCCAAGCATTTGGGCTGCGAGATACAAGAAATTATTCGATGGAGATTTTCTGATGCAGATAAAATCGAGATGGTAAAAAATCTTTATCCTATAAATACCATGCCTCGTGAAATGCTCTGAACATTCTTTGCATCTAAACATTTTGCAGGATACATGCAGGCCCAGAGACTGACTTCGGCGTAATTTTTGGAGACTTTAATATGCAGACAATTCTTCACAACATTCGTATCTGCGTTACTGGCGCATACAATCGAAATGGACTTGCTGACAGGCAACTAGTTCGGTCAATTATGCTAGCACCTACAAATTATGGGATTGAGAACACTTTGAATAGGAAGATTGGCGAGCCTATTTAAATTCGTAATTTATATGAACTATATATTTGTAATATCTTCATGAGATTGCATATACATGTGCCCCAGTTCAGAAATAAAATTGTCAAGTTCCACATTCAAAAATGTTTTTACCATGTAATTTTTATTTAACATCCACTTCATCAAGAAATAATCATGGAAGTATTCGAGTAGTTGTTAAAAGACAGTTTTTTCATAGCTACACACATTTTTTTCCGTACATTCTACAAAAGAGAGAATCCGAGAGAGATATTTTGCGCTACGAACTATACTTCACTAACAAATCATTATCATATATGGCAGTTGAGATTCAAATTTCTGCAATCATCTTCATCATCGTCATCAATCTAAAAGATCGCGGTTATCCAATCATCTTAACGTAAAGTTAGTCAGGATATTACTGTTTTCTGTTTTTGCTTATTGACTAGGGTCAAGGCACCAAATAAGGTTCACTGTTCTACAAACATTTTACTATAGGGAACTGGTAGCAATAATTAATTAATATTAGTTTCGTCTCAAAAATGTAAATTGAAATATTTGATGTGTAGTAGTCTAATAAAGCATACTAGTGACGCTAACAAAGACCACGAGAATAGTATTTTAGGTAAAAAGACATAAAAGTCACAAACCATTACACAGACAGTTTAGAGTAGAGGTGTTATAGCAAGTAACCTTCCCAAACCCCTACATATAAGTATGCATACACAGAATTTTTTCAGACTAACGATAAGACATGATTCAAAAGATTTTGTAGTATTTAGCATAGCATCAATTACATTACATCTTATTTAATATTTTGCCAAGTACATCCTAAGGTTTCAGATATACACCTTAAAATGTTTCGAATACAATTTGCCTCTGAAAAATGTAAACATGTGCAGCCTACATTACAGAAACAAAGATTCGAGCAAAAAGTAACTGGCTGCATACGCTTAATTAAGCTACAAAAAACTGGCACAAAATTATATGTAAGTTTTTTGGGTGGAAGATTCGGACAATTGGATTTCGGAAAGTCTACATTAAAATGGCTTGAATCTTTCTGGGATTAAAAATCCTAAAATACACTAATCCATTTCAATCCTATGAATAAGCTTGTTCTAAAGGAGCATATTTACGTACAAAAGTTTCGAAGCGTACAAGTATGAAACTGCATAAATGCATAAAGTTTTAAAAAGACAGTCTTGATTACAGAAAAATGTGATATTATAGGTATGTATGTATATATTTATACTGAATAATGGAAGTTTGCATTTTGTGAGTTTTGAAATTATCTTCATTTTTCGTCCTTTCATCAAATTGAGGTTTTCAAGTTCAAGTCCTTTTTTCGAGTGTAAGCTCAGTCGAGTTAAAAAGTGTTCAAGTTGAGAAATTCTTATCCGAACGATTTTCACCGTAGCAGATTTAATCAGTGTACTTAAGTACTTCAGAAAAAGCGCCGAGTTTTTATATATGTAAGTATTAAGTTTACGTATCAAATTAAAGGCATATATATTTTGTAGAAAAAACAGTCACAATGTTAAAAAGATAGTAAGACAGAATTTTGTCTAATTGTAAGAGTGTGCGTATTTATGGCATAATTAATGTTTTTTATTTGTTACTGTCTTAAGTCTACTTTGATTCGATTGATGACGAATGCTAGCATGATTTGCCTACTGACTATATTATACTTACGTATGTATAAAAAAAGTCACTAAAACAAACAAATATATTAAATATTTTGTTAGCTCAAGATTGGTAAAAACTAAAAAAAAGATGTGTCATCTTAACATAATATATGGATGCGTTAAAGCTTGTATTAAATATCGTATAATCTCGTCCCTGCAGTGGCCGTTTCCATTTAAAAATCGAACATTCCGAAATGGGAAGAAGTTCACAGCAATTTTAAAAACTTCGATAATTGTAATTATAGTTTTTTTCACAGTCATGCTCATGCACATGCATTGATTTTTAGTAGCGGTATTCTGATTTTGTCATCATAATAGAATATTATAATATCGTCCACAAAAACAATAAATCTTACGATTATACATACACACAATATTTTATATACAGGCGAAGATAATTATAACTACATACGCTATACTCAAGTATTCATTATGAGAGTAATTAAATTAAAATTGACTTGGTTAACATCTTGCACAGGAAGTTATTCATTTGTCATGTCATACACGTACCCAGGAAGTATTTATGTATATTGATTTTTCTCCAAGTTTTTTAATATTAACATTACAATTCGTGTATGCGCGATCATTTATATATTCCATACTTTTGATTTAAATAATGAAGTATATAACACAATAAATAATTCCAATACCATATAACCTAATATCGTGTAAATTGTAACATGCGATTTAAGTGTGCTCATGCACACCTTTCTGTAGGATAGCGAATAACCCAATTTAACATCATACGTGCCGCTCTACTCAAACTCCTTCGGCAATGATACACGATATCGAAATGATTTTTTTGTTACAAGATTTTTTTGTATTGAATGAAATCGTTTTTAAAAATTCAATTTACCGAATCTGCACCCTGCAATTTCCCGACTAAAAGTTTAACCCATCCTTTCGGCATGGGATCATTGCTTCCGTTAGCTGAGCTTGTGCTAATGTTGGTGCAACTAGCACTGGTAGCACTGCTACAGTTGGGCTCATGGCAGCTATGACGGGACACGGCTCGTTCAGTAAGAGGTGAGTTTCCTCCACTGGAGTCAGTGTCGCTACACCTTCTGCTGGAGGGGAAGCTAGTCGATTTACTCGGTGACAATTCAATGACGGTATTAATCGTGGAGGTAGAGTGCTGAGAGCTCGTCTCACTTTCATCTTCCCCTCTGTTCGCCATCCCAGCCCTCCACAAATCTAATTCCTTTCTCCGCTCTTGAATCGATTTCATCCCTTCAAATGACGGACTAGGAGGCTCATTTCGTTGAAACCGGGAACATTCTTCCAGGTGCTTAAGCTTTTCTAGAATGACTTGACTACGAACAAGTCGGCTACTCCGATTTTCCGCTGCTACTGCAGCAATGCATTCCACAGCGGCAGCGGCAGCAGCAGTGACAGCATCAACGCTATTTGGCACATTAGCAGTAATATGATTACTTCCAGAAGGTAACCTCGTGTTACTCAGTCGAGCGGCTAGGATTGATACTGAAGTGATATCTGCATTATGGGAATGAAATGATGATCGTCTTCTTGGAACAGACGGGGAACTTTTTGCTGAGGATGAGAGCATAGAGGCTGCTGCTGCAGCAGCAGCAACACAATTCCCGTTGCTCCCATTTTGGTTGGCTGTGGAGGAGGAGGGTAGAATGCAACCCCAGTTATTATTCCCACGGCTTCCTGAAGAAATGGACGAAGCATCACTGTAAATGGCACTATCCGGAAATATTTCATTTTCCAGGAGACTTTCAATAGCTTCAAAGGAACGCTCGTAGAAGCTGTCCGCTGAAGCATCACTATCAGAATGCGCCTCCCCTTCTTGATCGATATAGCTAAGGTAGAGGTCTCGGTGATTGATTGCCTTTCTACCGGAACGGTAAAAGTCTTTGATTGCACTGCTCCCAGTGTTGTTATCCATTCGTGGAGTTGCATCTTGAGAGCATGTTCCATTAATACTGGATGCGCCATCGTTGGGGTAATCCAGAACATGGAAGTTGCCTTCAGATGAAGTTTTCTCATCAGTAGACGAGCCAAGTGAGGTAACTGTAGACGACGTCGACATCACTGACCTTGGTCGTAAAGAGATGCTATCCCCATTTGGAGTTGCACTACCTCCCAAGAGCTTTGCCAGGGCGTAATCAGAATGTTCAGTTGACTGAGCAAGACGAGCACCGATTTTCGACGTGAGATTGTGGTTTGTGCTCTCACAACTGCCCAAGCTGCTGAATCCACTGGAGGCACTCGAACATGTAACGCTGCTCTCACAATTTTCACTGTCAGAGTCCCGATCATCTTTGACAATGTAGCGAAGCTTTTGTTTCAAAGACTTGCGATAGTTCCTCGGGAGCATATGCATTCCTTTCAGTGCGGAGTTGCTGCCACCACCACCCTGACTTAGTTTCCTTAAGTTTCCTCCCTTGATTTGATTAGGATCCGGAGACCCCATTGATCCCGTTGCCAATGATGATGAGGACGACGAGATGTTCGGATATGAGCCGAAATTGACAGCAGCAGTGGAACCCCTGCCGTTTCTTGCACCATTACTTGCCGAGTTGCTGCTTCCACCAGTCATCATATTCGCTTTGAGTCCAGTCAGTCGTTGTGTCACACTGAGGAGGATGTGCTTGATGGATGATTTGGAGGAGCGATAAATCTTATGATCTGGATGAATCTCGCTAGCACTGCTAATGTTTTCCATCGAGGTGACTGGTGTTAATTCCGCTGTGGCCAAGTCATCTACATCTTCCTCGGCTGTTGTTAAAATCCCGGATGAGTTGGAGTTTGGAGAGCGTCTTGCCATCTGAGCATTGAATTTACTCATGTACTGCTCCATCTCGTCGTAGCTGATGTCAGAGGGGCTTGGCTTGTCAGACGCGATAGTGAATGGTCTATCGGAATATTTGCCGTCTCGCAACCTTGACTTAAATGCGGGGCTGCCATTAGTAGACTGAAATGGACTGCCGTTCTTGCCATTTCCATCTTTGGCTGTGGAGGAAGATGATTTGAAGGGAGAGGGTGGATTTGGCACGCTATGCTGACCAACTTGAAAGCTTCGGGGAAGTGAACCAGACTTATTATTTGGGGTGGCCAAATGCTCATCTTGCTGTTTGAGCCAAACAGCAGGCAGTGTAGGTATGTTTGCTTCCGAAGAAGAGGATGAGTCTGACGTGAAAGAATTTGGGAAAACTCCAGAGTCTCCGTGGGGCAGTGGCTCTTTGGACTGATTTAGATCACTGCCGTTCTGACCTGGGTTAGAGATCGAGCCCATATCCTTATTTCGGGATGATGAGCATGTGAACGAATGAGTGTGTCGGATATTAGTTTTTCCACTTGATTTTTCTGCGGTGCTTTCATGATGATGATGATGATTATGTTTGTTGGAGCGATTTTCACTTCGTCGGAAGCTACTCCACAGCAATGACAATGGATCATAATGAGCCAGGGGACCGTTCATGAATCGTCTTGGAGTGAGAGTAGCTTTGTTCCCAGGGTCGGAAACGGTTCGTTGTACGTTTTTACATGCAGCCGAATTAATACCGCCACTTGTGTCAAGTAGTGCAGCGTTATTTTCATCCGTACTGTTTGTCGCAATGCTAATATTCTCGCTACTCACTTCCCCCATCATGTCTGACGAAGAGCTTCCAATTCCATTAGAGGATGAGGCTTCGCTTGCATTACTTCCGGGTGGTTTGCTCTCATCATGCAGTTTACCATTTGGGATGATTACATTGTTTGCACCAGCCTTTTTCATCATACATCCATTCTTCATTGTTCTTCCAGCTTTCGGAGTTCCAGGAATGTCGGCTTGTTCCTCTGTTTCCGTTTCGGAAGCGGACTCCTCTTCATGCACATTGCGTTGCTGATGTTGCGCCAGAGCTTTTCTCAAGTGGACCAACCTTTGTTTGCTGAGAATCCGTCGAAATTCTTGATTTTGCATAACAAGTTGTCCCACAATCTCCTCTATGGATTCCCGTCTCTCCTCAACTGCAGCGTGATGGTGATGATGAGCGTGGAGATCGTGATCGTGATCCAGCCCTCCCTCATCTATATCCGCCAGCTCCCCATTTTCCTCATGACAGGAATCAATTTGGGATGCAGATTCCTCAAGTTCCCCATCCACTTCACCGATAATACTGTCGTTGGAGTCGAGAGTGAAGTTGGAAGAGCCATGACTGTGGGTTGGAGACATATAGCTTCCATTTTCACCGCTACTAGTTCCCCCTTTCCCATTCGCCTTCCCGTAGAAGCCTGGCTCGGACTTTCGCCTCCATCCACTCAGCTTCTTTACCTAAAAATATTTAAGCACAAAATGAGTTTCCGCAATGTGAACTACGTGACAACGTATTTAATGTATCGAAAGAAATCTGTGTTGTATGTCACCATTTACAATTCATTGCGCTCAAGCGAAACCACCAAAAGTTAATGCAAGCTAGACTTCCCCCTTATTTTTATGTACATCTGCATCTAAAGATTGACCAATAGCTTTCTCTATGGGGAGCAATTAGTTGTAGCGATTTAGTATGATTTAATGCTTTCTTTTCAAAAATCTCGCCTATACAAAAAAATAATACTTTACTAAAGAGCGAGTCCCGGGTTTATTTTCTTTCATCCTTAAAATGGAGTGGAAACCCGTTGGTCTAACTTTATCACAAATAATTATAGGACCCCATGCCAAATATCGTATCCAAGTTTAGATGAATGTTCATGGTATACGTGTACACGCAATAAATAATCTACGTGGCTTAAACGCAGTCAATAGCGGTTGCACGCGAACACCACACCGCGGTGCATCTCTGAATGGTTTCTTTAGTTTCTTGAGGGTATATATTGACTTGTATAGACTTTCATCCCCTCATACAAGTTTTTTTTTGTAAAACTCCACCACATCACATCAGTACACAACCTTTTATTTTTAGTGACAGAAGGGAAAATTGGGATAAATGTGAAGTTTTTGTTCAAGAGTGAAGAAGTAAGTGAAAGGAAAGTCTTTTACTTTCACGATGCTGTTTTTTGTTCGTGGTGTGCATGTGCATGGTGCATTGGAGAAAAGTGAAATGAATTGATATAAAAAAAAGTGCATTTAAGAAGTTGAAGATAAATTGTGTGTGTACCCACCAAGCGTTTCTCCGCTGAGCTTGTCGAGGGTGGACAACTCGCACTACTCATTTTTCGATCGATTGCGACTTCCCTGTCTCGGCTTTCACTTCGCTCCCTGGAACTGTCGACGGAAGTTCTGCGGGTTCTTCGAGACGTTGCGGGAGACTGAAATAATTAGGAAAAGAGAGAAGAAAGTAGAGAATGTGAGCGATATTTCTGGAGAACTTTTTTGTCATAATGATCTTTTTGTAGTAAGTCTATGGTTTTACCGCAGTACATGCGTTATGCTAGTCAGAAGTGCAGTTCCACGAGAAAACTTTTTTTTTATCTTTTACTGTCTTCCTATCGAAATGTCTCTGCTCAGATTGAAGTAAGTCTTCGTTTTTTGAAGGGCATATCGTGATAAAAAAGTTAGAGAAAAAAAATCGGAAAAGTATAGGAATTTTGTGGAGTATTTCATTTCATCCTCTTTATCTAATAAAAATCTGGATCATGTCTGACCCTCTGCATGCCGGAAGGTATGCGGTATATACAATCAAGCTTGTCATTTTATCATTTCTTGAAGTGCATGTGTATCAAATCAACCAAGAAGAGTAAAAGAGCTCAAGTTATTTGATATCGCAATAAGTATCTCTCCCCACGTACACACATGCTGTTGGCATTGGCCGACTCAGGATTCTGAGTACGAATAGATAGAACCCTCGTCTTTTTTGATTGACAACCCTATCAAAAGCTCCGAACTTGAGGAAAAATCTTAATCTTCTTTTCGGTTTCATGTCTACGTCACAAGCGGAATGCATTTTGTGTCTGCATTCATCGACCACGCAGAATAATGTAATCATTCAGAATTTCATGAAAAATGCATCTTTTAGATAGATCGCTTCACAAAAATCATAAGAGAAAATATGTTGTTGTAAGTACGATGATGTGGTACGGTCAGAGATAAATGAAATACCAACCTCTTTTGGGCTGCCAGGATCACTCTTCCTTGCCCTTCGCAATCTTGCTCTCAAAGTTGATTCCGATTTTCGTCGCTCCTGTTTTCTCCTCTCCAAATACTCAGGGGCTGAGTGCTGTCGCTTCGTCGGGGCTTTCTCGGAAGCATTCTCATCTAAGATGAAAAATAAAATAATACCAATTACAAGACCTACAACTTCACTAAACGTCAGCAGTGAACTCTAATCATACACATGAAAATACTTGCTAAATATTTTGAGGTAGTAGGTGGAGTTGTCTAAAACATTTTCATTTTGGACACATCTAATATGTGGGCACAAGAGAAAAAGGCGTTTATTAGAGGTGAAATTTGAACTGAAACAGTTATCATATAAATCTAAAGAAAACATCAAAGCTTCCCCACCATAACTCGTCAAAGCTGCCACTGACATAAATATTCCTTTGAGTTTGAGTAACCAGTGTAAAAACAAATTAACCAAGTGTTTCAAAATAAAACGAAGCATTTATAAGTGAGATGAACATGACGTGAACAAGAAGTATGTGTTGAAGATGTGACATGAGCGTACAAGGTCAGCGTAACGCCCCAAATAAACTCTGAATTTTGTAAATGCGTCTACAATTTATGTGGTGATTAGTACTGATTATTATGGCCATATATTCGAGTATTCATCTGATACGAACAAGATGCTACCAGAAACTATAACATTATTTTGCTTGTTGTATTTACCTTCAGGACGGTACTGTCCTAGTTCCATCACTAGCTGACGGGCATGACTTGGTATGACTGCATGGTAATTTTCCAGGATAACTCTTTTCAGTTGTAATGTCCACTCCCTCTTCTGATCAAGATTTCGGGCCTGAATGTGGAGATTTTTTTTGAAGAATACAATGATTAACGTGATTTTAGTATTGTGAAAAAATATTCCACATGCATACACATAGGTACATTTGTAACTCTTTCATGATTACTCTTGACAAATCCTACTCCTTCGCAAGATTCAAGATCGTATCTCAAAAGCTAGAAAAGGAGAGCTTTACGAGCCAAAACATTTATTCGTTTGTGAATTCATATTGTACATGTTTGCAATTTCGCCACGCGAGAGAACATAGTTTCTTCTCGAGAATGAAAATGAAGAAACTCGCTTTGTATTCCGAGAACTTAACGGTTAAATGGGGGAGTAATGCAATTATGCATGGTGCATCATTCTTGGTTGAAACTGCAATAATTCCCCTTGTTTGATACAAACTTATGTACAAGCAAAATTAAAATATGTATTTAGGTAACTAAGTCAAGAAGATAACAATATCAAAAATCGCAGTATTTCACATCCCTCTCCCGCAAACTAGCCAAAAAGTAAGTTACATGTATATCCGAATCGAGAACGAGAGGAGCGTCTAAAGTATATCTAAATTAATGTGTATTACACACGACTAGATTAAAACATACCTGGAGGGTGGACTGCAACCGTGGATTATCGAAAGGAATGACGTGAAAACTCAAGGGCTCTCCTGGGACACTCTCGATCAACATGAGATTAGAGCACTGCAAAGAAGAGAAAGACCAGTTTTCAAAATACTTATTACATATTGACTTGATGCATTAAAAAACCTTGTACAGCACATCTATCACAAGCACAAAAGAGGAGTAAATATTCCACACCCAAAAAATGCAAATTATCAATCGAATCCGATCTCCAAAATGTGCTTCAAAGAGAGCTCTCACAAGCAGCGTTTGTGAGATTAGGTCCGTGCTAAGTAGTATATAAACTTCATAACCGGAGTGAAGTGAAGAATAAGTAAATAAATTATAGATAGCATGTTACATTACATTTGAATCTGGCATTGTTGGCTGAGAATAAAGCAAAGAGTCATAATGATATTTTGGAAGCGTGGCAATTTATTACAACCTTGATAACCCTTAAGAACTCAATAAGTTATTCTACAAATCTCCGATGGTGTGTCTCCTTGCACAAAGTATGCATTTATCAGAACTCGGGAACACACATGTCAAATTGACGAGTGTTTGCAATTCGTGCGTATGCACTTCTTCAGGCTTTTCATAGTCACGTAAAACACCAGACCAGACCAGAGAGACCACAATCAAACACGTTTCATCGTTTAGGCGTAAAACACATTTTTTGTCGATAATGAAAACAGACAGAGCCTATGTTTGTGCGTAATTTATAGGAAATAGCCATGAAATTGTGTTTACGGTCATTATCATCAGCTTGGTCGTAAGTAAGCGTGAAGTTGCATCTGCAGGGAAAAAGCCAAGCCACATATCCAAACAAAATGACGATGCGATAATATGTGGGGAATAATTGGCTCGAAGCAGGGAGAAAATATAACGCACTCCGCCTGAGAGAAGCTTATATAATGAGTATAATAGTATGTGCAACGCAAATGCAAGTTCTCTATTAAAATGTACCTTTTACTGCACAAAGCAAGTAAAGCAAGGCAAGCACGAATAAATTGCATCTCTCTGAATGAATTTCATCCTGGAGAGAGAGGAGTTTTAGTGGTAAATGGACAGAGTGAGTGTGTTTTGTATACACTGTTTCTCATTCTTCATGCATTGGCAGTTAAGTAATTTAGCTGACATCAGATAGGGAAAGGGAGGAGACTGTAAATTAATGGCCAGTGGCCACACACATTGTGCTCATTCAGAAAAAAACTGCCAGTGATTTCATTCTAGGAAGCATTTTCCTTTTATAAATATACTCATGCAAGAGCTTCGTTGTAGTGGCTTGGTTTTGGTTGCGTAACATAAAGCCCAGAGTTGAACAAAAAAGATTGTAAATTGGAAGCAGAAATACGGAGAAGTTTAGAGAGAGATAATTTTAGTGGTCATTTCTGTACAATTTACGAGATCGGTTGGTTTCAAGCGTCAAGCGGTATTTTGAAAGTATACAATACACACAAAACAATCCACCTACAAAACTAGCAAAAAATAAAATGTATATAGCTTGATTCTTGTTGTATGTACCATAATATGCGTTTTGTAACTCAGAATCCCGTCCTCCTTCTTCTTCGTAATGAGAAGCATTTTATCGAAGAGGAAGACGTGTCGAAGCGCTTTGGCACCATAAGCACGGAAAGTTCCTTCGGCACACAGTTCTCCATAGGTCGTTAAGTCTTCACCCTGGATGGAGGAGAGAAAAATACATGTTTAAAAAGACATTCAGGATCACCGTTCAGGATAACAATGTCCGCTGGACATTGATTCCATCTCTAATATTATAAATATAATGCTGTCATATGCAGACGTTGAATAACCAACAGTATCATCATCATTCATTGCCATAATCCTCCCACACATTACTAATGAACGAGCACTTCTCCAACATATTCATCTAAATTTCTATTTTGGGCCAATAAGTAAAGCACGAACTAAATTCAGCGTTAAAGACATACATAAATAATTTCTCAGCTCATATTTACTGAATTTTTTTCAGTGATCTTCAGTCCATCAATAAAATTGACCGTGAATAAACATAACAATAATGTACCTGAAACTGTTACATATATTCAACACGCACTTTGAACTTCGTCCCGAAAACACAAAACCATATACCTCATCAAGACAAGATTGAACAAAGAACAAAGCAAGGCTATAAATCTTTCGATGGATGCTTAATAACACTGCCCGTATTTTACTCAAAATCCACCTTTCAATCATATTTTTATTGATTCATAAAACATTTCCTTTGAGCAATACAATTTAAATGGATCATTAGCCCGAAAGTGAAAATACTTTTTGTTCAAACTAATTTTGCTCAGCCCTTTCTTAACTCATTTCCAAAAAAAATACACAAAACACCTATATGCAGTAACCGTCATAAACCAAACATTCGTAAAAAGTTTGAATAGCCGTGAGGATGATGGGATAATATGGGACATGATTATGTATGGCCCTATAGAGTCTTTGCATAATGGATTAATGGTCATAACGTTTCTTTAATTTACATTTTGACCTAATACCGCATTTGGTTGACCATTGATGTAAAAAATGTGAATGTTAGTCATTAGAAAATGTGTCATGACATGTTGAAATATGAGCTTCATTCTTTAATTGTAAATTTAACGTACCTACTCACCAGTCAGCAAAAAATACAGTTGAAATACAAACAGCTCTTTGTCCGACACAAAAGAACACACCGAAGAAAGTCACTCCTCCAAAAAAAAAATCCGCAACAGACAAAAGTCAAATACCGAAGCTATCTGAAGTGGTGCTTTTAAAACCTCATGCACTTTGACAGGCGTGCGATATCAAAAAGGCACAACATTCATATTCAAATGGCACTGATTACTACACGGAACTGCTTAATTACCATTTAAAGGTAAATTCAAAAAGAGCTCACGAAGTTCAAATAGTCCTTTTGTTGTTACTCATAAGTAGTTGCTCATCGAATCCCGTCATTCAACTCTCTGATTCATAAATTTCACATATATTCCCTTTATGCCCGCATAAATATTCATTGTTCAATATGATCATAACGGAATATTGTTTGGAGGACAAATATCAACAACAGAGTCATTATCTTTACTAAGCCTCTTTTTGACAAATCATCGAGTGCATTTACAAAACAAATAATTATTTAGCTGAACCCACAAAACTAGCCTAGGAGTATACACTCATACTTTATACAGATATATTGATCTGCACCTGAGATTGATTCTTTTGTTAGAAGCTTCATCGATTTAAAATACTCCCTCTCTAACTTTTATGCTCCGAAGCCTAGTGCCCATAACATAGCCAAATATATAATTTTACAGATTAATGCCAATTCATTTAAGCCATTCCTTTTTAGAACTCAACTTGTGCCTTTCAAAAGTTTGATAAACTGACGGCGACGGTGTTATGATTGTTGACGGAATGTGAAGCTATGAAGTGGTAAAGCTCTCTGAACCGAAGCCTGCAACTGTCATGTTGGTATTCCGCTCTTCAATCAAAAGAGCCGTCGGGAGAAGAGTTTTGAAATATACAAGCATAAATATAAAAGCAAAATGCACAAAGGGATGAATGCATTCCATGCGCCTGCACTTGCATAAACAAGTGCATAAATGCAGAGTGCGGTTTTTGTCCGAACATCATCATTAAAATAATAACAATATCACCCTATACAGAATATACACTGAAAATGAGCGTCACGTTCATTCTCCGCGAGTGCGTTGTTGCTGCGCATCGGGATGAATTGCGTTTTCTCAACATTTTCAAGAGGAGGTATTATATTCATATTTAAATTATGGTATGTTGTTGCACTACATCATCATCATGATTGCCGTAGTGGCGTGGCATGCCGATGATGTGCATTGAAGAGGTGATGATGAATAACTTGAAATTCCATTTTTTTCAATCTTCAAAATTCAAATCCCAGTGTGTAAAATATGCTTTTATATTGTTGATGATTGATGTGATATACACGGATTCTAGTAATCCTTGTGTGGAGAGTGCACTTCTTGCATCGCCGGGATGCATGAAAGATTACGATTATGATGAGTGGAGTTATGGGAAGAGAAGCAGGAATTTTCAACGCATTTCAACCCGGTCTTCATCAATTGATGAACGAGTCCACCCCTCACGTTCCCGTCGACAGCGTGTAATGCACCGGTTTTAAAACTATTTTTTATATATTAATACACTATTTCATACTGCACAAAATCCTTCACCTCATCCAGTTTTAAAACAGGATGTCGACACTCGACTTAAGGAGCACATATGGTCAGCTCTCTGAGTTGTTTGATTATTACGACTATGAGCATCATATATGTAAATCCTTAAAAAGATTTTTAGAAACTACTCTCGTCTTGAGATCTACAGTAACCCAAGATCACAGAAAACATCCCCCCTACGTGAGACTTTATGAATTCGGAGAAAAGGGCTTCTTAGTTAGAAAAAAATTAATTTTTGCTACTGCCTAAGTATAAATGTTAGCTGACATGTGTCTCGATCTCGATCTGTACTAAATACCACTTCTGGTTAGGAGCATTTATCAGATTTAACCATTTAACTGCTACAGTTTATCCTTAACTTAAGAAGATATAGGATGTCTTATCAAAGTGCACTAGTTTACGTAATTATGATATAGCTGACTAATGATGCTACTTTGGCTCTTGTTTTCAGCTGTCAAGAAAGTGTACAAAGACGAGAAGTAAGTCTCCTGATTAAGTTGACGAGTCAACATTTCGTGAGCCTAACTTCAAAAATCTCATGGGAAAAAAGTCACGTACACGTTCTTGCATAAACTTAAAGTATGAGATTCATATTTGTTCCTCCATACATACTTCCTTGTTTTGGCGACATGACCTAATCAAACTAGATTACTTCACGTTTCAAACAATTCCTACACAAAGACTGCTCTGTCTACTCAATTCTCTGAGACCAAAAGAATGTTTTACATAATATAAACCTGAACCAATCTAACCTAACAAGTGAACTGTCAAGATAAGCACTCAATATATATATTTCATTCTTATTGTCAAACAATATTTACCTGCCATCCGTAAAGCAAGGATTGTATCTCCTGGACCCTGACTGCGTGCTCGTGTCTCCTTTTCATGTCGTTGATGTGATGAGCGATATTCGTCATGGCTGACAACGCTTCCACAATCACATCATATCCATCTGCCCCATGGTCATAAGTCTTGACGATGTTCTACATACAAAAAATAAGAGAGAAAATCATAATTCGTTATTGTTGTTTATCACATTTGAAAATCGGAGTTTTGTCACAATTCAAAATGTCTTCATCATCATCGTTATTATTTAGGCTTTGTAATAAGAGCATCGTTGGACATCGTTGGTGGCTGATCATCGTTTGGACATTGGACACAAGAATATTACGCTTATTGCAATTTTATGTAGATTTGATCCATAATTTTATTTCATCCCGAATAACAAAAGCCCTATTTAATATTTCCAAATCAAGACAGGGCCACAACCTACTGACACAGTAAATCGTTTAAAGTGGCTATGATTTGCATTGTGTTTTCCCATTTCCTCATTTATGTATGTACCTGCGATGTACCTGCGCACAGGGTACTTGACCGAAATGACAAATGACATTTTATACTGTCATCCATGAATGGGCCATTAGAGCCAATGTAACAATATTATTTTTTTGAAAACACAAACGCAGCATTCATTTAAGTGACGATCTTCATTTAGGACAGAACGCAGTTGCTAACTTATATTTTCCCCAATTTTTTCCAAAGTCATTGTAGTCTTCCATCATTTCTCTCTGTATACGCACATATACGTTTCCTATATGCGGTCAACTTTTTACGTGAATCCTTTGGGTGTTTCAACTGCACGGAATAAACAATGGAAGGATTGTGTTCGCCGAGAAAAAACGAACGCCGACATGTGACGATGAATAATGTAGATAATACTACATTTAATTCGATGAGTGAGTAAGGAAGAGCAGACGAGGTACACAAACGCAGGGTAAAGTCAAGAGTCACTCAATTAGAAAACTCTTCATTCATTCACTTGACTTGTTCACGGATGACGGTGGTGACTCGGCATAAGCCTATAAGTCCGCCATCCCGCGTGCGAAGTTCATGTTTTGTCATTGTATTCCACTCTGGTGATGAAGTGCTTCTTTTTTTATTGCCGTGTGCGAGGAAGGAACAAAGTTGAAATTTGAAAAAGTTGATGATGTAGGCAAAAAATTCGTGTGCACACATTAATGCTATTCAGCAAAAGTCTCAGCTCGTTACTTTTTTCCGCGTTGATGAGTTTGAAAGTAAAACGTTACGTGATCTTAGCATTAAAAAAGCTTGCATTGTCAGAGTGAGAAAGCAAATAAATTGTGTGGGTAGATTTTTGGAATGGATGTTTGAGCACCTGTCCCGAACCAGAGGAGATTCTTGTACGCATGAAAAATTCCATCTATCTTCCGAGTGAGGTTTTCTAGGTGGTAGACTGTTTCCTTGTTTGCCTTGAACTTGATTTTATTTGTGATGCCTAAATTTACTCATCAATACAGTAATCAATCAATATTTACTTCATCATCCCTTCACCTAATACTACTAGCATTAGAATTGTGTCCTACAAACGAAATTTCACATACAATACTTAACTATATTCAATATGTTCATCTGTCGTGACGTTCGTGATCCGTTGACACAAAAGTCCAATGACCAAGTACAGGATAAAAATATATATTCCTGACCCAGGCTTAAAAACAGGCTGATTGAATATTAAAATTTTCTCTACATCTCATCTTCTCAGATATATGTAATCCTTTCAAAATACTTCCCAACTCAAAGAGTTTTCCCAGCTGTTCGCTTTTATGACCTAAGAGGATAATGCAAACTGGGCTTCGTCATAAAAATCTTGAAAAATATCCTTTTCATCGTAATCATCCCCACTCTTGAGAAGTATGTAGCCTCATTATATGCAACACCACCCTAGTAATTTCTAGCTCCAACCAACATATTCAATCCTTGGTTCACGTGTCAGACTTCAGTCACTCAAGTCAGGTTTTATTGACATAGCACATCGAAATGGATGGTCAGTGAAAAGGCGAATTTTTAATGAGACTCTGCCTTCAAGCTCTTCCCTGGCCTTGCTCACAAACGAGAATGAGTTGAAGATGCTGTTGCTGCTGCACCCTATACCTTGGATGCATCTTTGTTGCATTTTACAGTTCTCCAATTATTGACTCAGGACTCAGTCGGCAACTAATTATAGAAAAGTGCAGTGAAAAGTAATCAAGGGAAATCTAAAAATGTAAACAATTGGGCAGAGATATCAAGTACAGACATAGTTTGTATATCGTAGTTTTTCATATGGTTCATGTTTGCCTTGAACTTGAAACATTCCCATTTACCAAATTCAGCTTGTAATTTAGCGTAAGTCTGATTTCGATCACAAAAGAAAAAAGTTCAAGGCAAGTTGGCATGTGTTCACAAGAACAAGCCGCATTTTATTATTGTATGTCGTACGATTCTTTTCCCTGGAAGGAATTTTAATGAAGGTGGAATGCCGAAAGAAAGAGCTCACTGTCATAAAGTGAGTCAGCGTAGCACTTATTAGCACACCTAGAACAAGATCATAAAGCAATTGTCAACAAAATTACTCTCATTTTATTGCACACACGGACAATGAAGTAAAAAAAGTGAGAAAATGCATCCCAATTTTCGAATCTAGTGTTTCACTCACACTTTGTGCATCACGCGTGCGTGCTGCACACACTGTGCACATACATACGCAAAACAAGGGTTCAGTATATTATGGAAAGCTCACCTGTAGCAGTAAATGGTATTTAAGTATCCTCTGAACTGGTTTCAAAAGGTACGAGCCCAGTGGTAACGAGTGACCCAAGGCAGCTTGACGCTCTCGAAATGACTTTGCAGATTGTTCATGCCGCATCATTTCCGTAAGGATGGACATCGTCCTGTATACACATTTTGCAAAGAATCAAAAATCAACATTAGTTCACATTATTCATCAATATTCAACAAAAAAATACTGAGAGCATCATTCAAGATCAAATTCGATTATCATCACGCAATTGAACCCAAACCCAAGCATCTTTTTGGTTAAAGCGAAGCGATAAGAAAATGTATATGGGAAATGTGATATGTAATACCACACCAAATGCAAAATTTTTTAAAGAGGAACAAAGTCATGGTCAGTCACAAGAGCTGACAGCAGGAGGACGTTTTGAAAGCAGGTTGAAGCATCGTTGATGGCTTAATAGCATGATTATTCATTATTCACCACTCATGCATAACTGTAATGTGTGGATAAGTTGTGCCCTAGAATCTACAGTGCATAAGTTTACCAATAAAACATTTTGGCCCAGTTAAGTCACCTTTATCTTTCGTGAAACGAGCAATTAGCATGAATTTTACGCTTTGAAATTTTACTTATCGGGAAGAAACGAGAGGACCTATAGTCGTTATAAAAACTACGAGAGGCAAATTCCACATTTCCGGATGTACACGGAAGGGATGAACTCAAAACTACTAAATATTTAAGCTCACATTACATCCCATGTCATATGTAAGCCGTGAGTATTTCTAGTAATTGTGAAATTCACGTTTTTCATCACATCACCAATCCTCTGCCAGAATAGCTTGAAACAAAGTCGTAACACGCAATTATTCGGGCGGCAGGCTGAATTAACGTGTTTTCGAAGGTGTGTTTCTGACAGTTTTACGTTGAGGCAGACATGTTTGAAAGTAGACATATACAATCCACACATTCTCTTCTACAAGAGAAGAGAGGAACTTTACAAATCCTAGAATCTTCTTGCTGATGTTGAATATTGCCCAAAGAGACGTCGCATCAGCGGTTTTCCTGCCAGACGAAACACAAAAGAATGAGGAAGAAGTGGGAGAAAACGAGGGGGAGAAAACGTTATACTGTTGATAACGCCCGGTATTTGGTGTTTTTCTATTTGCTATATGTACGTTTCGTATAAGATCTAAGTTGTACATAAGTATAAGTATACTGCTCATCCGTATTCCACCCTCATCTTGCTACACGCTAGAAGTAAAGTGGTCGAAACATTGGTATCTTCAAAGGAAAAGTACGATTTAAAAAAGATTAATTGTCTTGGATTTATTTGAAAGTGCAAGTTCTTGTTTCGCCGAACCTCGTTTCCCCGTATTTGTCATTACGGTATAAAATAAATGCTTGTTTTTAAAACTTTATTGAAGGGAGACAAGAGGGCGAGGAGTGGGTACAAAATTGGGAATGCAATCTAAATCTATCCCGATCCAGCAGGAAGAAAACATTAACGTTATCTCTGACCAGGTGGAATGCATATTATATTCACACAAATGCTCCCTCCATAGAAATTGGATTCCGTCAATGGAATGACTTCTAGTATATTAAAAGTGTGAAGTAGAGCGACACCCCAAATTCAAAATGCCTACAGAAAGCATTCGAAGTGTCAACGAAGATTCTCCGCAATCTTTGTTGACGTAATATTCGATATCCCATATCCCTGCATTTGACTGCAACAGAAATGCCGGTAGAATGTATAATGCACATATATGCAACTCAGCTATTTGCGTATATTGAAAGTGACATCCTTTTTGGAGTCATATCATCTTGGATATTGCAAACAGTCTGTTGAGTAATAACAGGAAATGACGAGTAGTCCTTAAATTGTTATTTGCCGAAATGTTTTGTCATGTTAGATATGTAATTGTGTCTGTCTGTGAAAAAGGAGGTTCGTGTCTGCAATAACATCTCTATTCTCGAAACTGTATTCATGAATTCAGAGATAGATGTGATATGAGCGTGATATAACATGCAGCGACTGCGACAGTTGACAAAGCATTGCAACATTGCAAGTACACGACATTTGACATCAAGGATAATCCATCAGTAAGCAAATTTGTGTGCTTTTAGTTTGTACTTGTTTCCAAATATTCGTACCTGGTTCTGACAGGTTCGACATATTGTAAGCGTTAGCGTTACATGTGAAAATGAAAGAGCCCTACGAATGCAACCAGAACTCATAATCCTCATCCACTACCCTCGTTGATTTTGTGATTGTGAACGACATTTAACCGTAGGCAAAAATGAAGGTTTCAATTTCGAATTCCTTTAAAAAAAATTTGTAGGTCTCTTTGAGTGTTTTTGTACATTTTGCTAGTATTTGCACACTTTGCATATTCGTCCGTTCAGACCTTTTCCCTCTTGATCATTGAAAGATGAAGATTTCTTGCTAAACAATTAAAATTTAAACCCTCATAACCTCGAATTACTGTAACTGCCTAGGTTTGTTATTAAATTAACAGTTCGTCCTACTTACTCGTATGGCATCCGATCCGTCTTCAAATCGAATGTAAAATTCTAACAGATCCTTAACAATTCTATTGTGTACATTTTGTGCCCCGGTGAAACGAACCTTTCCAAAACTCAAGAATTATTTCCATTTCATGCACTCTCCAGAAATGGGTTAATTTCCAAGGACAGTGAAACTTGAAACCTTCAGAATATGCTTGTTGTTAGCGATGCCAATGTTAACGGCCACTAAAAATATTTTTTCTGTAATCATAAAATATATTTAACAGTAGGTTCACATCTTGTTGGAATTCAGAAGTGCAAGTTTGTTTGACAAAAGTGAGTCAATGGTCGTTGGACATTTCCCTTTTTTACAGTTCGGCTTCGGCGTATCCTCTGTTCCCCATGATCTATGAACGTTTTGCAGTTTACCAAATCATGTGCATGAATTTCTTCGATCAATACCCTCTAAACACAAATTGCACAATGAACGCATGTAACATGTACCAGGCGATCTAAAAGTACGATTACTTATGACCGGTGTGGTGTGCACTGTGCACACTGTGTCTGTCTTTTTAATCGATGTAACGTGAGTGCTAGTATCTCCACGTGAGAACGGAGTACGTTTACTGTAAATTGACAGGGAATCAAATAAAAATCACATTGTTCATCTGTGTCCCCACAGACAGACAGAGATGATGGCAGTGGGATGGCCTTTATTTGGCTGAGCTGAATACTTATGCGGAACACAATAATATCGCACTACAACAACGGATGAAGTTTTCACACTTCTTTGAGGCCTCTAGCGTTGTCGTGCACAAAAATGTATGGAGTAACATACAAAATGGACATTTGAAAAAATCATGGATGATGAGCTGACGATGAGGATCTTTTGCGTCAAGTGGAAGAAGGTACAAGAAGTATATGCAATTTTGCTCGCAAACCTAAACATTTTTGAATTCTTGAATAAATTCCCATGTCATGTCATCATGTACGTTTTGCAATTTGCAATAACATTTGCTGTTCAATGTCAACTGCATTAATATTTGTGTCATATGTGATAGCCAAATCAGAGAAATATGTCAGCACTTAAGTACACTATTTTTCAAACATAATTCAAATTGCATCTTGGCATGATACATCGTCAACTTCCGATTGTGTATTACGTCAGTTCATAATGATATGTTGGCATTGTTGCACCTCGACGTGTAGTCCTAGGTCACTGCCTCGCACTCATCATCATCAATCAGTCATAGACTCCTCTAGTGTGAAGTGAGAAATGGTCTACTATTCAGATAATTCATGGTTTTCCAAAAATTACGGTCATTTTTCTTGTTTGTACGCCTACAATTACACGAACGGTTTCATGAGTGAGGGCTACAATACTACAAAACTTTTGCAACAAAAGTACCTGTTGAAAGTAAAATTGACAAAGTGGAGGAGAGGAAGATGGTCGTTAGATTTTTGATTACGTGCGGAGTACGGGAAACTGCACGTTAGGAAATTGCAAACAAATTATTTCAACGTATTCATCACATGTGAGCTCAGAAGATTATATTTTTTACTCTCTGACGGAGGACCATGTTATCAAGCTGCAAATTCAATTTACGCTTCATTTTTTTGCGCTCTCCCACCAACATACAAAAACACGACTAAAGTGTTTTCTGCGCATCAGAAAATGTTTGCAAAAATTTTCGCCGTGACATTGATATTATAGCTGGACTGTGTGGTAGTTCATCAACCATGAAAATGAATGCCTTCAGAAGGATGCACATAGTATGCAAAAATATATTCGCAAACAAAGCCAAGAATTTCTTAATCCACTCCTCCGTCAGATTTTTCTTTCTATTCACGTTCCTCTCTTCTTTTTTTGTTCCCAGTTCACATTAAAGCATTGTCGGCTCCTGGCCTGACACTCCTGTTGCTCCATCCGAAGAAGTAATCTGTCTATAGGTTTTAGGAAGTGCTTCGTCATTTCTCATATTTTTTCCTTCTGAATGCGCCAAAAATTCATCATCATCATTTGGACAATAGTACAACTTAAGAGGCTTATCACAATTGAAAGACCTCATTGCGAATTGTGTGATGAGTAGCTTGCAAAAAATAAACAGACACGTTACCATATTGCAGAATCTGCATAAGTGAAAGGGTATGAATACTTACGGCCACTGTAGACTGCAGACCTATTTTATTTATATTCATTTGGATGTTTGAATAGTATCATACTAAATGCTTGGCATATGTATAATGTATGGGAACCACGTTGGCTCTAGACTCTAGAGACGGAGCAAGGAAAGAAATAATTCATCACTCACGACGACGGATCACTTATTGGTCCGGTTGGGGGTTTTACATTATAGCTTTGGGAATCCTTTCATTATCAGACTTGAAGCTGTCTCTAATTGCCTGACACGGAACAGACAGATTACTCTTTTATCAGCAAGTATCTCTTCAGACGGAAGTCAGCTCATGATTATGCAATCTTATATGAACTTCAAACTAAACACTAAACACCTACATTTGTATAGTCGACGGTATACATACAGGGACAATGGAAGCCGAAAGCTTATTGAGGGTATGCGCTTAAGGGAAAGTTTTTAACGGTACCATGTGATACATACAAGAAAGAAGCCGCAACAGAAGATTAGCATTCCGGAAAAGGAAGAGTGGAGCAAAATATTACGGCAGAATTGAAAGAATACGCGAGACGAGGTTTGGAAGTTGCGTGATGAGAAAGAACAGTGTTCCATAGAACAGTACTCACCGTGGGTAATTAGTGCAATACTGAGTGTAAATTGAGAAGCCTTCGTTTTTTCGCACAAAGCACAGGGCAACCTTAACCGGGTCCAGTCCACATCCTTCCAGCTCTTTGAGAAATTCACTGCAACGCAAGCCAAATAAGAATTAATAAAAGTTTTGCTACATCATTTCTCCAATCATTTCAACGTATCTTATCAGGAAAATTATTTTTTGTGAACTTACCTATTGAACTGGTGAATTTGTTCAATGTTGCTGAAAAGCTCTCGCACATCGTCTAGCTGCAAGTTTTCATCTAGATTGTCCTTCCAATATTCCAGGTAGCCCTGTAAAACCAGACAAAAAAGTAGAAGTTAGAGAAACCAATCAATCCAGTTTATCTATCCGGAAGTTTTCCGCAGTCATCATGAACTATAGCTCCAGCTGCGTTGCACTATACACGTTATGCGATAACAAAAAAACTCATTTCTGATTTTCCTGTTTCCCTTTCCTATCAAACATGACTGGGTGCTATGCATTTGATTATTATTGTGCCGCTCATGCATCTGCAGCTCAGTTAATAAGTTCCCACCGTAGCTAGCGCAGCCTGCACTCACTTCATTTTAACCAACTTGACGGAAGAAAATGAGAAAGCAACGGGATATTTATTAAGATGAAAGCACAATGGTATGAAATGAAGTAATAGTCTTGGGGCATATATACTTCTCTTTCTCGCTTGATGTTTTTAAATGCATACTAGTGCTGCCTATAAAATCCACATGCAAGCAGAGGCATACACAAATATGGGGTAAATGCAACAATGGGAATATAATATACCAGGACTCTTTTCCTGTTATATCATCAATTCATCAAAGTATCAACTTAAGCCAAGTAGAGATTCCATTGATCAAGTGAGAAAAACGTCCGGCGTTGCTTGCGTCATTTCTTGTTCGTTATAGTTTATAGTTTATCAGTTATAGCGCTTTAGTAAAGTCAGCCTGAACTCATTCTCTTAAATGCAGGGAAATCTTTGCTAGCATCTCATCTCAATTGGTGCAGTTCACTAAGCAGACTCAACGAAACCCCATAACAATTAAGATAGAAAGTGAAGGAAGAAGCGTTCAGTGCTGAGCAGCATACACATTTCTTATTAACTAACAACCAAAATTTTTATCCCGTTTTCCCCACTTCCACAATTTTTATTCTCCCTGGACTCGCGCTCGTTAGATTGCAGAGGCACAAACTCAGGCATCGCATTGATTCAGCACGAATTCACCATTCAATCAAAAGTACACCCAAGGCACACCACGTCGAGTTTTTTAATAATGTGTGCAGTAGCAAAAACTGTAGTCTTCTATAAAAAGATTTTTTCGTTTAGTATTACAACCACCAATCGATCTGAAAAGAAAATGAATTACAATCTCTGCGTACAAAATTTCTTTATGTTTCTCGTTTCCTGCGAGTTGCATTTTTGATAAGGAGATTACATTACATCGCTTGACGCGGATCGAATCTCAGGGAACAATCTTATTTTACAAAAATAGACTCCAACCGTTCAAAGAAATGAGAGAGTTGCTTGTGAATCCTATCATGCATCATTTTGATTTTATGATAGAATCCATATTATTTCATTCTCTTTCTATATTTTTACCCAAAATCGATATTCGATCTCAGAACGGAAGTTGTGTGCACATCCACGCGACCACCATGCTACCATCAATGCAAACGAATGCTTTACTGTACTTCGATCGTTTGGAGCATATTTACCTAAAGGAGGCACAATGCATGTCAGTATAAATACGACTGATTTATGAGAAGCGAGAAATCCTGAATAATATGAAACGACCACCGCAAACTTGAGCGACACTTTTAAAAGGGGTATTATTCATGATTTTGTCCGGGTGATGGTATTTTCTTTCTTATTTTTAACGCCGTACGCACCCAGGGAAGCTATTTCACTTTAGAACATAATCATAACCCTCTGCAAATGTTATAATTATTACAGCCAAACTATTTTTTTATTACGAAAGCGGAAATATATTTCCAGCTGTGCTTCGTGTGAATGAGTGAATCCTCTCTGCTTTCATGGAGCTACAAGTTACATACATCCATGCAGACGTTGGGGTGTTGGGGAGCGTGTCTGCGTACATCTCACCAATGCCACTTGAGCAGAGAGAGAAACGGAAACCCTAATTGCTGTCATGTACTGTCATTACTAATACAACTGAAGTGAGGAATGATGTTTATAGCTTAGTGGAGCAGGGACCTTTTGTGACATTATTTTCGCCATAAAAATGCTTTTAGTGTCACAGTCAGTTTCCCTATTTGTGGTAAACTTTACAATAAACAAGCGACCATTCTTTTTTCTTAAAACACCCTTCACATGTAAGAGAGAGGCAGAGAGAGAGAGAAAAAAACATTCCATTCAGGTTCATTATTTTTTGTGCTTCCCCTGATGAGCAGTATATGTAACAGTAATAATAAAAATGAGCTCTGCACACATAACTTTATATATAAGCTAAAGCCAGGCAATATTTAATATGAGTGTTTCTTCTTCATAACTAAAAGTAACGCAAAGGCGTTGTGTTTTTATTCTTTGTTGTACTTGCCCTGACCAAGACCACAATTTTTCGTCGTAAAAGCCACGGGAAAGGAGTCTCAACGGAGCAGTTGGATTTGTCATGTGGATATCCATGCACTAAGTTCTTTGAAAGAGAAATTGCAAGAGCACAGAGAGGGCTGAAGATGTATACTAAAAACATTTAGCTTTTCCTATCTTTCCTAGAATTATTATGGCCCCTTCTGCATGTCACCCTTGTCTTGTCCCAGAGGCCCATTATCCTCATCCATAATATTCCACCGTGGTAAGCCAATGTCTTAAAAGCGTTCCTTGTGATGCAAACAAAACCAACGCTCATCGATGCATGCGGAATTCAAGTTCAGAAAAAAATGCAATCTACAAGGGTGAAGGATGAACCAAAGGTTGGAGCTGTATGAACAGCATTATTTGTCTTAACGGTACATATTTCAGTTATTGGAAAGATGTAAAAAATGTATAGTTACTGCTCGCTCCTCAAGTTTAAGAACTCTTTCGGTTAATAAAAAGTGTATTATGTTTGCTTCATGAAATTTTATCACATTTTGGAGAAATTCATCATGATTTAGGGATGTCAAATCCCTGGGACCTAAGCATAAGTCGACTTTTAAAAAGGGTCGCTTGCGAGAGCACATAAAAATCACTACATCATAAATTCAGCCCTTCTCGAAACAAAATCACAAGAATCTTAGCGCCTATACACAAGTACTTCCTTCTGAGACTGCAGTTGTCGGGCATGTTTTAAATATTGTTTTCTACTTTATGAATATTGACTCTTCGTCATAAAAAGATGGAGGGATCAAGAGTTTGGTTGAATATTAAAATCAGATAAGATTGGGGCAAAAGATACTATAGTGCCATGTGTATATGTACATGTGGGAGATAATGCTATAGTCATTTTTGGGATATAAACGATTTCTTCACATGTGGATTAAATATAAATATAGGTTGAAGAGTGATGAGTGATGTAACTTCCTTACTCTTGCATGCCAATAGATTTTTTATGAAGTCAAATATGGAAATGGAAAGAAAACCGTAACGAAGTAAGATTTTAGTTGTACTCAATCAATACTGGGAAGACACTGCAATGAATGTGAGTACTGTGACTACATATCTTTAAAATGTTCTGGTCCCCTATTGAGTACCGACGAAGGAAAGGACAAGACGAAACTCATGATAAATCTGCATCTAACGGGTTTCTGAGGAGGCCTACAGCAACGAAACCAATGCACGCAACGAAGCCAAAGGTTAAAACCTAACCCAAGCAGAGGAATCTTGTGTGTTGTTTCGCTTTTCGAATAGAAAGTATCACTCTCTCACGAATCACGAACTGTTACAAACTGCATTGAGACGCAGGGCGTCGGGTGTTAACACGAAACATAAGATTTACTTTTGTACCACCACCACCACCATGAAAAGTGGGAAAAGAATCCGTGAATCGAATACAATTGGAATTATAGAGAGAAATACATGAGTACTTTCCCAACTATTTAATTTGTTTCTTGTGCTCAGCTCTTTCGCTGTGATCACTGCATCTGCTAGTGTTCTCCTTTGAAATATAGATAGTAACCGAATCGCATTAGCTTCAAGTATTGTACATATGTGCATCGAATGTACATAAGTATATATGCACTGTATGCACTCTCTCTGTATCTCTTTTACTTCCCGAACTAAAGCCAAATTGTAGGCATGAAATATTGTCAGTCAGAGTTGTAAACGATCTCATCTATCAAGTCAAAAATCCACCCTCAACAATACCCTCTTCTCTTCTCTGCACATTTTCACCATACATACATTTTTTTCTTTCCGTTTGGAATCGTGCTCAGTTCGGTTGGGGTTGCATCCATCACCTCGCCCATGCCCTGTTGACTACAATTAGACCGTGCATAATGTCTATGAGATGTTCCCAATACAAATTGATGATATTGCGGAACTTTTACCCGTGCTTACTAAATCGGGCTTTAAAAGCAAATGAGATTCTTGTATATTATGTGTACTTTGGTGGAGCAGTGCTTTTTTTTGAATGGAGAGTCGTCAGAAATGTTATTGGAAGTTCAGACTTTCAGACGGAACGTATATAGCGGGTTATATATAGAGGGACTACGTCAGTTGCGAATGCAGACGCAGAGAAAAGTTCAATCACATTATAACCGCTCTTTCCTCAAGATAAATGGATTACCCATTATATACTAAAGGGTTGGGCTAGCTAGTGTCATTCTCCTACAAGTATCATACGCAGAATACGCACACGTAATTTGATTTCGTGTTCAGCCTCTCAGCTCTTAATATTAAATAAACTTCAAATTAGCTACACATTTAACTCCGCATAGTCATCATTAGTCCACCTTATGCAACATTATAGACACCTACTGGGATTGCTCTAGGTTCATAAACTTCATCAATAACACATTATGACTGATTGTACAACAATGGACTTCTTATCGAGCACGTAAAACTAAAACACGGCTGTCGGCTTATCGAATGACACCTAAACGTGTAATACAATATACGTCATACATTGATCAGTAATTGAACTTTCGATAATTACTCGAAGTATATAGGCACTCCATTACTACTGATTCAAAGTGTTTATTTTTGCAAGTATTTAAATGCAACGTGCAAAGTAAAAGGAGGATGACTTTTGTCTCATCAATTGTGGAATTTGACAAATAGGAGGAAATGCACAACTCTCCACAGGGCGCAACAAAGGAAACATTTGTTTACCAAGCTAATTATTCACTTTGACCAACTTAAAGATTGATTGGACTGATAAATTTATATATGCATGTAATAACAACCGGCTATTTTCGGAAATGATAAAAACTAGTCGGCAAATCCATCACCAAACCAAGCGATAGTGATGAGCATACAGTCGTAAAGTATATATGACTGCATTGTTCAAGATTGCATACATCAGATGAAGTCAAACAATAAAAAAGGATTGGTATCATTTATACGAAATGTGATGATGCGGAGCTTCATTAAATCAAACACAACCTGAAATCGAGCCCTGACAGTTATCAGTCAGAGTGGACAGTGCAGTAAGTCATGAAAAATCGTGAAAAAATATCATAACAATTCAACAAGAAAATGACCATTCATCACACACCCGAAAGCTACTTAATAGTTCAATTAAAATTGTTTTCCTCTCTTTTGGAATCAAACCAGCGGCGAAATATATATATTGCTCATCATTTTTAGTCCCGTCGCTGCCGCTCATTATCATATGTAAAGTGGCACTTTTTCAAGACGAGCAGTAATTTAATCAAAGAGGACAGATTGACTCTCATAAATAAAGAAGAGATAGTTAATCTTTTTCCTCGTTCTTCGCCTACTGATGCCCACGAATTTAAAACAAACAAATATATTCACTACTGTATACCAATTACTATCAAAACAAGGGAAAACACACGACAAGCTACTGTCATTCTTCTTCTACTTTGCAGTATGCAAATATAACCCCAGACAACATGTTATCCTGGTCAGTTTCAACTTTTTTTTTTGCACATTTTGCGGACACCAGTTGAGCACCTCCACTAAAGGAGGTAAATCACTTAAGAATAAATGTCCTTGCTCATGATGATGAATTGAAGATGAGGAAGACGAATGAGTCAATGCAAATTGTATTATCCCCCACCCAAAGTATACACACATCTTGACTCTATACCTATAAGACAAGTGCATATAGTTTTTGCAAGGTATAACGTTTCATCTCTCTTTTGAAAACGTTCATTAGCATTTTATTTTCGCGTTATTGTTGATTGTTATGCATTACACGGTTGTTAAAATAGCGGAGAGTTGCTTGTCTGCGCATGCTCTTTTCTTCAGTTTAAAAAAATGCATCTCGTCGTCTCAATTTCGTTTTCGCTGTCGGCTATTCGCAACCAACTGACAATTGACAGATGAGCAAATGCAAATAGGCTATATGGGAGGAACTGATAAATTGACTAGGGTGACCCCATCTCTACACAATATCCCAATAAAAGATGCTCAGCCAATTACGATTGTAATAGTGCTAATAGTAATTGAAATAAGCTGCTGCAGAAATGTGCATCTTTTTCATATAGGATTCCACAGACTCGAAGAATTTTTCAGGTTTTTTAATTAAGGAACTTCAACACAAGACACTTGCACTTGCTCGGTCAGCTTCAATGACGCGCATCACAAGGGGAAAAACTGAACCACAGAGGGCCCTTCAACGCTAACAGGGAGGAACTGCTTACAATTTGCATCAATTAATTTTAATAGCTAGTTCCTCTCCTCTTTTATTACATACTTTGAAAACCAGATAGGAATCTTTATTGACGTAGTATAGTCGTTGTCGGTCGGTGGTGCTAACAGGACTTTAGTCAAAAGGAATTTCTCCTTAGAGCTATTTTCAATTTGCCCAAAAAACGAAACATGAGAGCAGCCCTGTTAAAAAATATAAATTTATACACCACCCTAAACTGCATTGACCCTTTACATGTTTCTTCTCTTTTACATCCTGAGGAGATGTAAAAAAGGTTGAGAAAATACAAAAGTGATAAAAATCAGAGAAAATAAATGTGAGAAAATCAATGAAGAAGAAAAAGGATTTTTTATTCACGGAGAGAAGCTTGTCTGGCTTGTGTTATTTTTACAAAATGGTTATTTTTTCTTGGAAAATTGGCTCCATAATATGTTGCTATTAAAGGCACAGCAAGCTCCTGTTATACTCAAAGATGATTTTAGAAGTCGACACCTTTCCTCAATTAAAGTAAAGGTAGAAACCGGCTGGAGACAAGCAAATAAGTAAAAACGCTTCATTCTCCTACATGAATGGTGGATATAAAACAATGTAACATTTGAAGCGCATCAAAAGAAAGGATCTATCTTCCAGAGGGAGAGAGAGAGACAGCGTTGGAGATATTTCATTCACATTCCAAACATGAACACAGCAGGAAGCCTGGTGGGTTGATGTGGAATCGTTAACAGATACACATTTACTTGCTGTATTCCATATAGTTCCATGTTGATATATGCTTCGACGATGTAGTAAAATACGGTTTCGAGTACCAAATAATGATTCAACCCTGACCTGCCGCAAGGGGTTCTCAAACAAAAGGTCTCGTGATCTTTCCCTTTTTATTGCCATTAAAAGATATATATACACGTTCCATTGAAAAAAAGGAAAGATTTGTTCTCACAACATATCTCTATCTAATCTGGTGCGCATCCTTTTCAATGTTTTATGCTTTTTTTCAACTAGAGTCAAGTTGTAACGATTTTATGCATAGACTCAAATTGTGCTTTTGTCCTTTTCACGATACCAAAGTTCTGACAATCTCATAAATTTCAATAGTTTTACAGAAGCTACTATATGGCTTTTACAGAAGACATGGGAAAAGGACTATGTTTGCAGGCACATTCGCTTGACTTGAGTTTCTTCACGGCTTTCCCCTTTACCCAGAGGAGAGCAATAATAATGGTAAGCAATTGTTGTGGGACCCAAGCCACTAACAAAAGGATTCACTAGATCCAATAAATATACAATGTAGTCATTTCTGGTTGAATGGTTAAACCGTGCTAATGTAATTGTGTGAGTATAGTGGCATACATACGAAGGTTATGCAACCCAGATCAAGCTTCGAGGGTTTACAAAAAACCAAGTCAATGAAGAGATGCTTTTCATGAAATATGCATAAGTTGCTTCTCCTCATATCCAGCTCAACAACCATCCGCGGCAAGAATTCCAAACAGGAAATGCAACAAAATGTGGTGCATATGCATGCACTGTTACATATTATGCATAGTTTTATTAACAAAAAATGTGTTTTACACGAATAATGCAGATGAAATTTCCCCAACCTTCCCCAAAAATATGTGAAAATTCAACCCTCTGTTATGCATCCCCCAACTAAGGACATGCTTTTCAGTGGACCATATATTTTCCCCATCTCATCTCTGCAACTAACTTTACTTGTGAAACAGTATCCATCCATAAGTTAGCATACATATTAAGTTAGATGATGCTTGCACAAGTGATAAAGGCAAAACATTGGGAGCAAGCTTCTCCAGAGGATCCCTATATATCATTAAAGGATTCACCACATTCTTTCGTCAGCGTTTTGCTTCACGTGCTACGAGCCATATTCGTTTAAATATTATATGCCTTCTTGATCCACAATACTGCCAACGTCCACTGTTTTAGATGAAGTTTTATGTGATAGAAAACACCTTCATCTATTGCACTCTCAAATATACGGGTTTTATTCTTCCCTCACAGCATCAACCACCAGAAGAATTCAAGCATATTCCTTTACATTACCACAGCACTCCCACCAAGATTCCAAGCTCTCTCAGCTTGACATCGTACATTACATCTCCGCCACTTGAGGCGACTGTTTGGCCATTTGGATTTTGGATGTGCATTAAATGGACAAGACACAGACAGCAAGGATACAATGAAAGTATGCATTGCATTGCACTTTTTTTGAAAGTCTCCTGCATCTCAACTGCACCACCAGCACCATTTTTTCAGAGTGGACCGGCAGGAGAGTAAATGGTACATGAAGGGAAAACGACGAGATTTTCTAATACTTTTCCTCTCTCGAAGATCGCACACTCCACTCCACTACGTTCCCATATTTCTGAATAAACAACACGAGTAAAAGGCAGTAGCTTATGCGTACGTAACAAACCATGTATGTTGCTGATCTCATTATCCTTCCAAAAAGAGAAACTAAACTTTTTGGGAGTAAATGTAAAAGAACACACGCACCGAGTTTGACAGATTTCCTACAGAGATACATACGTACGTTCTATGTAACCAAAGTTGGCTCGCCGTTGTGTTACGTAAAAACAGTGAACAAACTTAATAAAACTAGTCTGGTTTGAAAAAGGACAAAACTAAAAAGAAGGGAGAGAGGAAAAGCTTCAATTTTATTCTTTCCCTTTTTTCTCTCTGAGAATTGTTATGCTCCTTCCTTGTAAAATTAAAGTCTCTTATGGACATGGAATGCAACTGTGCCCTTGCGGCAATACTACACTCTCCTGTCATCTAAGATGTTTAGCTACTTTTTCCCACTGGTGCGTAACGTTACTTCTTCCTGTGTTCTTCCGAGACACATGTTTACATTCGAGTTTCCTTCCTCTCTCTCCCCCTTTCACATTTTTCTCTTCCTTTTCTCCTTTCAGCCAGTCAATAAGCTTCTGCACGAATGAATGTTGTTCTCACCTTCTCCCATTATGCGAGATTTTCTAGGGAATATTCAAGACCAGGGAAAACTTCTCTTTATTATTATCACATTTTCTGCAATCATTGCTATCTCAGGTGTATCTTGTGAGCGAACAAGATTGTTTAGTTATGTGCATCGTATCGACATTGAATGCACCAGAGTGAAAAGACTATTTTTTGATGTCTCCTTTTCTGTCTGCGAAGATAAGAAATTTGAAAGGCTTTGGAGAGTTTTATTCTTATATTCTGCACCCCTCCACACAAAAACTTTTTCTTGTTTGCAAGGTTTGCATTTTATGACTATTATGGGAAGATCCAAGAGATGCGACTCCAAAGTACATACATACACACGTAAATATAAATACCATGAACTTACAAACTTATTACCAAAAAAATTCTTTGCACTTTCCATTTCCAACATTTCTCTTGCCAACTGTTGTAAAGGCGTGGAGTGCGAGCGCCAGCGCCATGTGCAATATGCCACCTTGGGTTTGTGCACCACCCTTGTAAAACAAGAAGTTAAAAATATTAATTTTCCGCCCATGTCAGTTCAGTGTGCCAACGTTTCGTTTGGTGGCATGCCTGCATACCGACCGCCTCGTACCATAAGAGAAGTTCCTGGTTTTATTTTGAATTGCAACTGACGCGTTGACAATTTGTTGGTGGCATACTCGTTTGCTGAGTTTATGTCAAACTATACAAGCAATAGTCCGAAAACGACCTGTACCTGAATAATCTCTATCTGATATTAATTGTTGCAAGTCTTCATAAAGTTTATCCTGACGATCTGAAAAAATTCATTGCTGCACCAAGACTTTCATTGATATCCCACAAATTCATCTCTTCCGTTGTCGATGTCTTTTTATTCAAAAGTCATGTATATGTTTACTTAAAATTTAATAGCATGTTTTGATACTATTTTATTGCTGGTTATCATAATGGGTTGAAGATTTAGGGGTAAATTTTATGGTGTAGCAAGTACTCTGTCAAGTGAATCTATTAAAATGATTTTAACTTGTAAAACAGGCGATGCGATGGGACGGATGGTACTGAATTACTATCAGTAGGAAATGAGTGCCATTTAAATCAACAGCATAAATTGTGGTCGGATATATTTGACCACAGTACAAAATACAGCATGCATTATGCATTGCATATTGCATCTGAATTAGTAATAGCTGCTCGTACACATGACCCATGAATGAAAAGTTCAATAAATTCGTTCTTTAGAAAATGAAATCCATCATTCAACTTGAATTTTAATTTGTTTGATATTGAGATATTCATTCGTAAAATGTAAATGCTAAAGTAGGCATATATATTTTCTGATGAGTCAATTGAGAAACAAGTTGAATTCTTGTGTGTACTTTCTCACATATTATGTATGTGCATTACTAACTAAGTGAAACAGCCTTCAGAAAGAAGAAACTTCTGAAAATTAAATTGGTTGCAGTATTCAACACCATATTACTCCATTATGGTATTCGTGAATTCTAAAAATTTGTTTTCGAATGTGATGATTATGTGTAAAATGGTTTGTGAAGTTGATAAAAAAACTCCCCTAATGATATAGTAGCACTGTATGAATTCTAGTATTTGCTCTTGAGAGATTCATTTATAATTATCAGTTTCACATAAATGACATATTTTTACAAGGTTAAACCTGTTTTGTCAAACACAAATTGACAGGACCACCTTCCTCACCGCAATATCATATCATCGTATTTATCGTTGAATTTAGTTGTTTCGACGTGTGTATATTCACGCAATAGTGGTTTGATCTTGTGTTTGTACATATATGTACATCATGTTCGCATTTCTGCAATGAAGGATGAATTTCTAACCCAGACGAATTACTGAAATAGCTCCAACTAGTTGACAGGTGACTGTAACAGAAAACCACAGCTCAGTTTCAGAAAGTGCATTCTCGTTGTAATTGCCATTCAAGATGAAAGTTCGCTTATCTTGTTAAATTTGCAAATATGAAATGTACACGCATAGTACAACCAAACCACTCTTCCTTCCTTCTAAACGTTGTGATTTGTAACGACACAATCTACGCATTGTCAAAAGCATACATCATCGAACAGACAGCCAGACAGACTCGTCAAACCGACAAGTCACAAAAAAATGACAGCTTAGACAGACATGATGAATTGCAAACATTGTTCATGTACGAACGGTGAATAGGAGTATCCATTTCATGTACATTTTATGCGTAAATGTGTACATACATGATATATACCTGTATTCTGTCTAAATTATCAATTATGATTTGCGAGTAGTTAGATTGCGGTTTTCAGACAAATATAGATTATGTTATGTATATTTTGAGTGTTTCACGCATGTGTCTAATAGGACTTCATGGATTCATGGGGTTTGAACTAAAGAAAATTGAATCCTTCAATTAGAAAATAATCTAACAACTTTAAAAACTTTAAAGTTATGTTGTTCAACTTCGTACATACGTCGTATTTAAGTATGTGTTCGGCTTTTTTAGAGATGCTTGTTTCGACCAATCAAACTAGACTGAAACCCAATACATATCTACTAAAAAGGAAATGTGTCAAAAAAGGAAATACTCGTCAGAGTCGGAAGTGTGTTAACAAGTTTGTTACTTGCGTGTTTAAAAACAACATTGGCAATAACAATAATACACTTAAATATCAAGAAGGGTTGGACCAAGAAAGTAGGAAGACAGAAAATAAATGCAGGATCCATCTTTCTTATCTTCGAAGTGCTCTTAAAATCTGTGAGTTCCCGTTCTCACGGATGCTTACTCCAACAAAGCGGCCAGGATAAGGTTAGGCGGATCAAGAAAGCGAAACTGTATGTTCATTTTGTTAGATTACGCTCCCAATTCCTCCGCAGTATTGTCATCTTTTTTTATCTTTTCCTTTACACTTTTGTATTGTGCGTGTGGCCGGCTTATATGCTAGGACATTTGTACTTTGTAAAAAAATAAGAACGACCACTTGTTACATAGTTGTACAGTGGAAGACGGCAACATAAAAAGTGGCTTTCTTTATCACCTTTTGTTGTTAAGCTTCTCTTTTAAAGGGTCGTAAAATGCATGGCGGGTGGATGAAGTGACCAAGAAAAACTTTTCGAAAAAAAGAACGTCTTTATATTGCGTCATAATACTATTCCCCAGTCGGTATGCTTTGTCTGCCCAACGAGCAACAGTGACATCAAAAATTTCCATTCTTACGTCATATCTCTGGGCCTGGACAGGACAAAGTAGAGTTTATTCAACAAACCTTTGTAAAAATATAGGCATACAGATACAACATTGACTTTAGGCTGTATGCAGGCATACTTCTGTATATCCTATGTGCATGAATCTTCCCTGAACGGTTTTCGATTTTATTATTCAAACACTGCTGCTTGCTGACCATTACTGGACACTGTGGTCCCTGGTTATTTTAAGCAGATGGATTTGTAGTACAAAGGCAACAATCCATAATGGAGACTAAAAATGAAGTAAATATATTCAGTCATTTTAAGTCTTGTTACAGACCTATATTTGAACCCAGTATTCAAGCATTATACTTTACCTCAAGCTCATACACATCTTATCTGCACATCACCTGACATGCAATATTTATGAGGACAAAAAATAAAATTACATTTGTGACTTCATTGTCTATCAATGTTTACTTTCTACCGAAACTGTCCATTCGAATCTGACCTTCAGGTCGTTACTGTTTCCATTTAATACAGCGAGGAAAGGAGTTCCAACATCTGTCAGTTGCATTAGCTTAGATTATTTCTGGATAAATTAATATGATGCTAAAACGACGCTGCAATATATGCATGCACATTTGACCTCGTTTCAGCTGTCGCATCAAATCCAAAATTCAAAACCAGAAGAAAAAAAACGATGGAAGGATGGACGTGAGTATTGTGTACCTTTCCTTGAAAGCTAAAACATGATGGCATCCCTCCTAACTAAAAACCCTGAAAGTTCGAGAATGTATTTCCAGAAACTGCACTAATCTCCTCTCCTGTCCTCCGTCTCGATGATGTGGCCTATGCACGTTACGTACATATCTTTTCTGACTTTTCTTGTTTGACATGACAGGAGATAGAAAAAAGTTCTCTGGATGTTTCGAGTGAATGTGAAACAAAACAACAAATGATTTTTCACATGTCTCTCCTTCACTTCACTTCACATCCATCCGTTGCCCGTTCTAACTTCCAACAGATGTGGGTTTTGCATAGTGGAAGTATGAAAGAAAGATGTACGCACAAGGTCTTCACTGGCAACTTTGTGTGTGTGCATAATTAGTCCTCCCTATCCTTCCCTGTCACAAGAGTACACAAAGCCTTAAGTACTATTGACTATTAGTACTTGTCTTCTCATCTCACAGAAATGTAACTACCTTCGGATGTTACACGCGTGAGATTATTATGAGCAACACTAGTTACAGCTCAGAAATAAGTATGCAACACGATTACAGTGCATTATGCGCACTGATACGGGGCTATCAGCTATCTCTCTTGATGATTACATTAACAGTGGGGGTGAGCGAAGCGAGCATTATTATTGCACAGCTAAAACTTTCCCTGTCTGCCTCCCTCTTCTTTTGTTTTCCCGCATATCACTGACTGACAGATAACAACAGTCATCTATCCTGCCTGAAACATTCGTGTTAGCATTCTTAATGGATTTACCTAAGATAGCAGCACACACGTCAAGTTCATACGGAAAATTAGGCATGAGTAAAAAATGTAATATAACGTGCATTCTATGAGGGTGGGTAAGTTTGCGCTCTTCTAATGTGCTCCAGCAATGTATAAGGATAGTTAGCTAAGAAAAATCTAATTTTTCATCCCCTCTTGTTTGCCCAAGCTAATTTTCAACTTCCTATCGTATATGTAAACCTTTAAACGTACCAGTCCAAGGCTATATGCATTTACATTATTTTGGTCTTATAGCATCTCGTGTAAAAAACTGGGGAGCGAGGTGGGGGAGATATCAGAGGTAGATTAATATTATTAGCGAATATATTAAATATAAGAATGGAACCAGCAACTGAAGCATTTTAGAAATGTGTACGCTGTACAAATGAGTTGCTTGCACAATTAGCAAACTGGTGTCTTCATATTGAGAAAAAGGAGGAATATGATACTGAAGTTAGTTATTAGTGCTTCATTTTTCTGTCCCATTTCTTCACGTTTCCGACCTCCTTCGAATACTGAATTATTCTTCCAGCCAACAGTTTTATCGTTTGCTTGCATTCTTCTTTGAACATATTAGTAAATTAGGATTCTGGGAAAGAAAGAGCTGGCTGGGGTGGTACTGCTAATCACAATATTACAAGTTCCAGCACCACATAATATCCACCGCAGCTCCAGAGATGTATACATGGACATACACATACATATTAATGAAAACTCATGACTTGGAAAAGTTTATCCTATTTACTGTGAAAGCTTCTCGTCCTGATCCAGCCATGAGCGAACGTAAACACGAGCATTTTCCTTTCTCCAGGAAAAAAATTGATAAATTATACACCCCATTTTTCTAATCTCCTGTGACTCTTTATCTCCCATAAAATGTGTGTAATTAATCCTGTTTTATGGCTGGAATTAAAATGCTCAATAGCCCGAGAGAAATGATTATATATAGTGTTTGTGTACGCACTATTTAGGTACTGCAACTAATAACATACACAAACAGGCTCTCGCTTTTGTGGTGGAACTGTTTCAGTTAAGATCCCACGTTGAGTTGACTCTGTGAATGAACTGAATGTCAAAATGGTCATGAAGGCACTGATGTGTTAACTAAATTCATTTTTATACTCCATTCCGCTAATCGTAAGTATATTAAGGAAGTATATGGAATGGAGTACGGTTGACGCTTGTTTAATTGGGATAAAGGGAAAAGTGTTTCGTTGTTTTTAGTCCGATGTAAGTCCCACCATGAGTTGGTTGACTGGTGTGTGATTATCTAACTTAATTTATTACTTCCTATTTAATCCGATGCATCTTCCTTCCCTGGATTGGATGGAACGTGATCGACTGCGCGTTCGCTCTATAATTTCTCCTCGTATTATTGTTTAGCTAAAGTTTACCTTTTAAGTGTGCAACTCAATTTCATACAATAGAATCTAGGAGATTCATTGATTTAAACCAGGACTGTTGTCTCGTCGTGGTCACGATTATTACGCTTATCAAATTTCCGTGAAACCACTTTTCATGAGAGAACGACTAACGATCGTCAAATAGGCTTCTAATAAAAAAAACTTTCAGGTTAGTTTAGATCCTCTTTAACCCTAGTACAGAAGTCACCCTCTCAGTCATCATTATCGAATCATTGTCTAAAACGTTGTATTCTCGTTTCTAATCAGTCTGGTTTTTATTTTCAACCTACTTCTGACCACTTCCACGTGTGGTTTCACTTTAACCTCCACTCTCCAACTTCCCTTCTCTCTGCCTTTCCACACTGTCATGGCCAGTGGGGATGTAATATGCTACGCACCATTTTTTATGGACAAAGCAGCACTGTCGAGGAGGAAGGAACTGAAGGAAGTTGTGCCTACGCATAGCACGCATATGCTTATGAGATCAACTCGCACTCTCGATTAATAAAAAAATATGAAAAGCAATAAAATAGTTTGAATCGAAGTGTAAAACAAGAAACCTTAAATCAAAAAATGAGGGAGAAATTTACATATTTTCTCTAGAGTATTGCATATGTGTGCATATGTATGTAATATGGTACATAAATATTTTACAAAATAAAAACATGAGCATTACCAAAGAAGTTTGATGTTTGATTGCAGCTTTTACATAGGTTACATACGTACACGTGTTTCATGCCTGTCCTGCGATAAATGAAAAATGAGCAGTAGACATCCTTATCCTGTGGCCATAACTCTAGAAATTGCGTGATTATATGTTGTGTACGATGAAACGTTTTTCCGTTTAAGTTTTTGTATCAAATTCCCTGATTTCAGCATTAAACTTTAAAGACAGAGAAGAAGTCATTAAATTTGAGGAAACAGGATTTTTTCGCTGTAAAACCACCTTTTTTATTTAATCATTTAATCCACTGTTAAAACCATGTTATGATGTTATGATGATGATGACATGCCCTGAATGCAATTTTTTATGGACTTTTTCAAGGTAAAAGTCCATTCATTTCATCAAAAATCGTCCTAAATGATTTTTTGATCCATCATAAACTACATCAAAATCTGACGGTTGCTACACATGCACATACATATGTATTCTCACTAACAAGACGATGTGCTAAATCGTTATAGTCTTGCATTCGCATCAAATTCGAGAGAAAATTGCTGGTATTCAAACACCAAGTGCATAAAGTACAAGTGTTGATGCAATAACCTGCTATTTTATTATGTTCACATGCTGAGAGCACCACTCATAAAGAATGCAAAGTACTCTGAAGCATATATTAAGTCAGTTTCAAATTTAAAATGAAAGTTGTTTCAAAATCATGAATGTGAAAATAAAGAAAATGAAGCAATCGGAACGAAAATGAAAGACTTGCTCACATTTTGTGAACAAAAAATTCTGGAAATTGGATTTAGGAATTTTGTTTTTTCTATAAAAACTGAAGGTCAAGTTTAAGAATTTATTGGAGAAAACTATTAAGCGAGCATAGTTTCTCTGCTTCAAAATGCTCATAAAATGCTTTTAATTTCACTTGTGGTCCTTGAGGAGGCTGAATTCAATATAACTCTGGTGATAATGTACGAAGTATTTCATTCAGTTCAGAGCTGTGTTGCAACAATAGAAAAGTGTCTAAGACATTGTGTGATTGAAGGAATGTACATTAAACGCACCGACCGACCGTGTGTCATGTCAAGAGCTGGTCACGTGCACATTGTAAAATATCAAGTGTGTGGATGGACGCGCAACAAAAGAAATTTACCATCTCATGGAATTCATTCTGATGATGGCTCCTCAAGTTCATTTCTGAATAACGAGGAACGACGTACTAAAACTCATCTTCAAAGGGAGACACTGATTACTTGCCACTCCCAAGAACGACTCGGGTGGTCATTCCAAATAAATAATATGCATTTGTGGCTTCCTCCACATTTTCACATATTTATCCCGAAGCAATAAAACGCAGGAAAACTGGGCTTGCATTACCTTCCTTCTCTCTGTATTCTTTTCACTTTTTGATTCTGTCGGCGGGCGTAAACGCGACAAGTAGGCAGGAAGACTCATTCACCATTGTTCAAGCTGACTTCATAAGCCTTGTAGGAAACGTCCCTTCTACAAAACACCGAATGCCGAACTCACATTGTTAAGCTGGTTGTAAATTACTCATAATGAAAGTACCTAAAGCGCATGTAGAGATGAGTGTCATATACACCATGTGTAGTTTTATGTGATGCCTTCTTCAAAAAAATATTATTCAGTAGCTAATCCCTTTGACCTTTATGAACAATAATCCTCTTTGCTTTACTGCACTAGCAAGACACGTAAATTCATCACATGTGTCGCTACTAATCGTAAGTATCACGGTAATTTCGAAAAGTGAAAAAATTATGGTTGAAGTTAAATGATTGACAATTTCATAGGCACATACTTATATGCGGCAAGATGTACAGGTATGCCAGTATATAGTAAAAACAAAGTAGTTGGATAATTGTGATGAAGTGTTTTCATACGAAATGATCTTGTTTGAGCACGCAAAGTAAATTACTAATGAAAGTTGGGTTGAAAGGGCTTCCACTTCTGAAACAGGATTTAATTGCAAGCAATCATTGTCTTTAAAAGTTTTGGGGAATACAATGTTGATCGTATGTATTTGCTTTTGGCAAATTGTAATAGTCATTCAGATTCAGTCATTAAAAGTTTTTCAGTTGCATGAGTTGAATTTTAAACTTTAGAAAAAAAAGTTCTGCCTGCATATGCTCATAATGAAATCGCAGGTGACAGGAGCCCATAAAAACTAAAATTACTCTTACTCGAAATTTTTAATTTTTAACATTAGGGAAATCGTACTACGTATTTGCAATCACATAATGGACGCCAAATAAATAAATGTTAACGCCATCCAAAAAAAATTTAGCGCCTGGGCGTACCTTATAACCATCATAGGTAATAATAATTTCGTTGGAAAAAGCGTAGGATAAAGCTACAAGATGCAGAATTACGACTATGTACTTGATTACGCATTAAGAAATCCCCGAGTAAAAATGGGAATCATGATAAGTCCATAAGCTTTACCACCGATTGGGCAAGATTCCAAGTTTTTAAAGATTGGTAAAATATGTCATACACCACTACACACCAAACCGTGAGCATGAGTAAGGCTGATACACATTTTTACAGAATATTCCTTTTCCCAATACAAATAGGTACATATCATTTCCGCCATCCTCCAAACGGGTAAAAAGCATGTTTCTGATGTGGAGTAAAAAGACTGCACTTAGGACTTAATCTACAAAAAAATTCCCAAGCATCATATTACTTTTAAAACTGCGACATGCAACTTTTGAGCCTCATCCTCATCTTATTATTATTATTATTATGACCATAAGAGTGGGCTAACGTTGAAAAAAGTGCATGTGAATGTTACTTTTAAAAATTCCTACTTTTCTCCTCAGCTTTACTTTTTCTTTAGCTTCTCATCTGCACTCCACTAAAGATCAAGACCATGATGATCGTGCCCACTTCACTTTCATCTCTCTCTCGATAGATGCATACAGTTTTGTTTCGTAACAGCGGAGCTTTAAAGCTGCTATTTATGTACACTTCAACTTGTCCGCATCAGTCTTAAAAGCTGTCACCACCAGCAGCGCATCCTTAACTCTCAAGCTGCATCAACATAACATACTCTCTCGGGAGGTTCAGTGTTGAATGCTACTTTTTTTTAAAACAAGAGTTTCCTCAAGTCAAAGGTACATCTTAAGAACATGAGCCAAGTGTACTAGTATTATTATTGCCGATGGCGTAAGGCAGGAAAAGGATGAAAGATGCAAGTCCCTCACTCTCTCTCTCTAAAACACAACGTATTAGTACGATGACGGTGTTCCCGAAGACAAGTGTGTAGGAAGTCGAGGAAGAGATCGTTTAAGAGTCGACGTTACTCATCAACAACAAATCACCAGACGCAAACTTCAGAAAGCAACCACCAAAAAGGCTAGGGAGCAGGGAAATAGTTACTTTCATGGGAAAATCGCCGTGCTGGAAATAAGTTACAGACATATATCCAGTATATATACACCAGCAAATTCAATATACTCCGTTCGGAGAGTGCACTTGCACTATTCATCAACTTCACCTTGAACAGTGCACTGGAGAGAGACTCAAATGAAGACTTTATCACATCTTTGCGCAACCCCGGCAGGCACGCACATCTTCCAGCAAAACTTTCAAATAGCTTAAGCGTAAAAGATCATTTATATTTAAATATCCTTCTCTCTCTTTCTTCACTCTCAACGTCATTCGTGCGTGTCTCACACCTTCTACAGTTTCACATGCTTTTCTCATTCAATATTTCATTAGGACTTTGGAGTTTTTGGTAGTATGCACCCATACTACCCATCTTCTCTCACCAGCAGCAACAAATTTTATCACTTTATGAGAGAGTTGAGATTGTGTGCACCATGTTTCCTATCTATTTCTTCTCAGGCAGTCTTCACACCTTTCAAGATCAACTTTTTTTTATATACCACTACTATTCTTTAGGTCCTTTATGCATTCTGGTCGACTGAAGGGGAAGAAGATGAGAATGTAAAAGTGCTACTACTTTTGGCAGCTTCCTTCAATGTTGATAATAGTGCTTCCAGCTAGATTATATTCTCTTGCTGAGTCAGCAAAAAAAACTTTTAAGACAACTAGGGAAGGAGGCAGATAAGCGTCTTAAGAAAGAGAAGAAAGAAAGAAAACGTGGACGAGATTGTTAGAGCCAAACATATTCCCTTTATTTCTTTTTATATTTATTTTCATGACGAAAAGGTGGTCTCCAAATACTCTGTCATTATCGTAGATAATAGAAAATACTTTTCGGCATCTGTTACCACTTTTTCCTTCGGACAGTATTGCATAAACATTACGTCCCGGGAGTGTAGGAAGAGCGGAGGCGACAACGGTGAAACCGAAGCCGAACAACGTTCACTTCATTTTTTCCACCTCTCCACTCACGTACATCATGGGCTATCGTTCGTAAGTGAATGAAAGAAGGAAACCTGGAGAGATTTTCTTGCGTGGAAAGTGACGATATAGCACGAAGTGGAGTACGTGCTGACTACTACAAGTTTTATTCCGATACTCGTTACTTCAAGATATTCGTGATCCTTCGTCGCCCTTTCAAGTTGTTAGAATGCTTTGAGAATGAATAATATTATTATGCTGAACTTGAATGCACGAAAATGTCAAGACAAGTGAATGGGTTAGAAGTAGAATAAGCTCTGATAAAGTGAAAAAGCAATTTTGTGATGTGATGATAACTTTATGAATTCTTGCAATTCATTCATGCTACGAGAGTACTTTTAACACTTAACTCATTCATAAAATGAAATATGCATCTTTGATAAGTCAGCACCTAGATTCGAGAGCCATACACGTGGTTGTCCTCATTTATGTAGAAGTATTGTTTCGCATTCAAAGTGCTGGAGCTCGCCATGATTAGGTATTTGAATAAATATTGACAAAACAGTTTCCCACTTACCGAGATAATTTCACCCAGATCGGTAGCATAAAGACGTTCAGTTTCTACGATCTCCATTACCACACGGTCCATGTAGCTCAAATTTGGATCATAAAATCGGTTAATTTTGCTTCCTTGGACTTGACCTCGACTCGCAGAATCCGCGCAATCTGGAATATCGAAGAAAATTTCTACAATTTAAGAAGTGAAACGGATAAATATTACAACAAACGAATTTTTCAAAACTGATGAATTTTGTGATTGCGACACACTGAAAACTCAGGATTGATAACATATTATCTAATACAATATCCAAACACTCGTTATGAAATATAATTGCGTTATGGATGTGCACTTGCCAAAAAAAAGTTTCCCTTTGTGACATTCGCCTTTCCCTTTCCATTGACATTAAAATACGATGACGATCAGATGCAATCACTGGCTTTTTTGATAGAAAATTATCGCATTCATCGATATACGCAATTTGAAACCAAGATAAGTGAAGGTAACAAGTGTCATATTTTTTGTATCACCGCAAACACATGTGATGCGAGTAAAACAAAAGTATGTGTTTTGAAAAGCAAAGTTTTTATTTTATCTTCACTCTCCACAAATTTCTCTCTTACTGATTTTGCCCTCAAGCACTCTTACGAAATTGTCGATATCTGAACATTGCCAGTGTTATGAGAGGTCAAACTCATAAGTTTTAATTTTGTCAGAATTACGCGAGGCTCATAGATGACTGCTAGTGATGGTTGACGTATCAAAAATATTTTTTTATTAAAAGGACTTCGGAATGTTATGTGTGAAGTTTGCTTTGGAGTTGAGAGGTAAAATATCTTTCTATAAAAATTCTGTCATTGGTATGTGATAATAATATTGGCTTACCTTTGGTAGCAGAGTTGCTAAAGCACCTTTCAGTCCCATTACTCCCATTATGGTCACTAGTACAGTTATTGCTACTATTGTTATTATTAGACTTTTTGGCACATTGGTGAATATGATGGTGATGATGATGATAGCGGCATTTATCCAGATTATCTTCATCATCACTAATGTCCGCATCAGGGATCGTTGCACAGTCCTCCTCTTCTGGGGACGCTCTTGGAGCTACCATCATCGAAATAACTCCACCTCCACCTGGACTCGATCCCACTCCACTTCCAACGCCTCCACCACCACCACCATTTGTACAACCACTCAACGAGGTGGAAGACTCGGATGAGCACGTTGACGACGAGGAAGTGGACGAAATCACAGAGTTCACAGACATGGGTCTTTGCTCTTTCCCGTTCATTAGTAACTTTTCACTAGTCATCATCTCACTTTTAGTCTCGACACCGTTACGATGAGTCTCATCGTCTACCTTGATGGAGGATGATGAAGCAGTATCACTTTTACCATTACTTGAAGGACATGTCTTACTCCTTGGATCTGAAGTCCATCGACACAGCCGTCGTGACAAAGCTCCATAAATCTGTTGCTGATGATTGACACCATTTCGAGCGGAGGGTGATGAGGATGAAATTGATGATGATGATGTAACTGTCTTATTGTTATTTATATTACCATTATTACTACTCCCCTTTGTCATTTTGCCGTTCATCGTTGTACTGCTTGCGGTACTTGCACAGCTTTTATTCGCACAAACCCCATTGTTCGAAATAACACTATTGGATTCACGGATTGAGGAAGATTGGTAACAAGACGAAGTTCGGGTGGGATGATGATGAGGATGATGATGCGGCGGATGGAAACCTCCACCACCCGGCTTTCCGAGAGTCTCTGATTTTCCCCATCTTACTTGAGCACTGGCATTAAAATATCTGTTATTTGCGGTGGCAGAACTAGAGTTCCCCTCTAAACAACTGTTGTTCTCAAGGTTGTCCAATAATCGCTGCTCATCTGCTGAAGATAACGTTCCCGAGGCTGCCGCGATGCGAGAATCATACATGCTCAGCAAGGAAGCCACCAAATCCGTCGAGGAACCTGTTTCGTGTCAAACAAAAAGAGAAAATTACAACTGAGTACCTTGATTGGTTATTTTAGATTATTGACAGGCAGGCGAATATAATGCTAATAAATTTCATTGTTATCTAATGATCTCTTCTTTCATTTTATGAAAATTGACAATTTAGTTTGATTGTCTAAACACATCTTCTTCCTATTTACTTTAAAGCGAGTAAAAATTCATCTTAAATAAAAGCATTTAAAAGGAGGCATGTCAGAGTGAAAAACTTTTTTTCTCGAAATTGCTTATTTATGGGGTAGCAAAAAGCTCAGTTGGGCATCAACTTCCATTTTTCGCGAATGGTGTTTAAAAAGTTTTATATGCCTACGTATTTCATTGGAGTGCACATTTTTATGAACATGATCAGACAGATCTTTTCGCTCGTAGTAGTAATACTGATAGAAGGTGGGGCTGAACAACCTTGCACTTCACTCGAGATGAAAATGATTTGATCAAAATCATCATGCTCATGAAAATGAGAACGATCAGTAAATTATGTTCGAAGTCCAAATAAGGTTTTAAGTGAATCGTCCTCATGTCAAAATATATAGTTGTAAAGTACACAAGGAAAAGGAAAAGACAACTGTGTGAGATATTCCTTCGTTAACATAGCTCATGGCAATAACAGGGACGATGCAGATTTAGTTACGCACAAATGCCTTACGAAGAGTATGTCTTTTTCTTTACTCTTGGAGGGAAAGCATCAAGTCACACTATAAACAATGAAATACGAACATACAAGACCAAAGCGAAGAGAGTAAATGACCTGAAAAGGCAATAGAGGAAATTTAAATGGCATGTCAGCAGGAATTGTTCATTCAAACTCTTCTTCATTTGGCAAATGGGAAGAAACAAACTCTCAGCAGTGAGCTCACTTTAACGACAAAACTAAAAAGCGTTTTAAAAGTAAAAGTAAACATGGACAGCGACGAGAGCACTTCAAAGCTTCAACTTTTAAGCAAATATTAGCGCTCCGTTCTTAATGGGTATTTACTTGACACAAGGTGATTAAAATGCACATTTAATGTAAGTTGATTACACTACACACATCCGTTACAGAGAGTTGCAAGAATATGTGGTGCGGTTGGTGCCCTGCCCACAAAGATATTCCATCCAAAAAGCAAAATAATATGAGAGTTCAGTTGTCATAAGTGGTTTGAGAGAATGAAAAGGTGAAAACACTCTCCTCAAACAATAAAGTGAATGATTCATGGATCAACCTAACCAAAATGGATTTTTATCTTTTTGCATCATTCGTGTGCAGATATATGTGCAAACTTTTATATGATACACTGACCGAATAATCTTTTCTCACCCATAATATTTATGCATTAGTGGAGGCACAAGTTTAACCCAGAAAACTCTGAATAAAACAAAAAAAAATCGCACATAATATGTGTTTACGCATCGTAGGCAGATGAAATGCGAAGAACTTAGAGCAGTGTTGCAGACATGTCGTATTAATGTGCTCCCTGACTTTCCATTTCACGTCATGCATCATCCATCGTCCCACGCAGATGATATGCATAATACCGAAAGCAAAAGCTGAATCATAAAACTCCAAAAATGCATGCTAACTAGGCACAAAACCGTCGGTGATTTATGCTGCGAAATGTGCAGCTCCTGAATGCTAGATAGTCGGCTGGTGGAAGTTGAAGACACCGTGCCGTCTGAGAGGGGAACCATATAGTGCCATGTGCGCGAGACGTCTATTTTTTATCAGAAAAATGAAAATGAAAAGAAGGCAGTGTGAGTGCCATACTACTACTAAAACTATATAATATCTATCTGTTGATGACGACTCCTATCATATCATGTTCATAAAGCATATAGTCAGTTAGACAGACATTTGTAAAAAAATATCGAATCACTGACCCTGCCTAAAGCAAAGAGCAGGCGGATTTCACTTCATTTTTTGCTGATTTGATAGACGATAGTGGTTTCAAATGAGTTGTTCACGACATCAAAAAATCTGCATTCCTCTCGCCAAAATAAATATCATTTGATAAATGGACCGAACAAAATTCCCTTTCTACACAAAAATGTTTGAAAAGGATTTTCCTCTGTTGAGGACAAAATGCAAAAAAAATCTGTTTTTAAGTATTTGCAAAAAATAAGTGTGCATATGAAATAGAATGACACACCACTGTTCACGTAGTACACTTGTGTGACATTTAGAAATGACATCTCTCGCTCGAGTATCGTTTCCTATACCCTTTCTATTTTGCAATTAGCACCAACAAAACCGGTGGTCAGCTATCGCGTCATATCATCATGGCTTTATCTCGTGAAAACGATGTTTTCATCTGATATTGTATCCCGTGGTCTTTAGCAAGACTTGTGAAAAGCCTTGAGCAACCAGACAATCAGACATGTGAAAAAATATGCGGTCGTGTAAACATCGTAACAGCAGATGAGGAGTTCGTAATCACAATCGAGTGAATATAGCACAGTTATAGGTTCATCAATAAACACATGGCCGCGCTCTTCAATACAGATACGTCTGGTTGGAATTTCGAAGAAATCGAAAGTTTTTTACTTGGATTCATCATACAGATAGAAGGATTCGTATATTTTTTATAGTTTTCTTGGAGAGTTGAGGTTTTGCTCTCAAGTGTGATATGTAATACATTTAATTGTAAACAATTGCAGTGGGACGAAGGCCGAGGAATGGTGTCACCAGAAGCATATATGCGCTCTCATATTAAAGAGTCTCGATGTGAAAACGAAACCCGACTTTTAACGCAACGGTGTATATTTGTCCGACATATCCCTATATGTATGTTGACACGTACAAGTCTACACGTTAATTATCAACACGATGATGACGTGATTCGAAAATTGGGATGAAAAGTCTTTGAACATGATTCCATTTTCTACACAAACTTACTAGAACACCGCTCCCACAACCCAACAGAAATAAAATAATGCATCTAATGTATGCCGATTCTAGGGGGTCGGATTTATCTTTTTACGTAAGTTGATGACTAAACAAACTCCCCTTTTGTTTTTAATAAATTAAAAGAAGTACTTCCTGGTCGTATGACACACCATGTATCGCACTATGTGTCTCTGTCAAGCTACTCTCTTCCAACGGATAAAGTAGTTGCACGTTCCATGAAACTTTGAATTAAAGTGTAGAATTTAAGTTAGATATACGTAACCTCTCAGTCTCTTCCTGACTTCACTCAACCTCACTCGTTACAATACATCAGCCTTTAAGATGTGGACGATGCTTACTCCTCATTTGCGTTGTGTTCCAACGCATCATGCATATTTGATACGGTGACGAAGACAGGAAGGAGAGGAATAGGAGGAAAGATCAGATGAGAAGGAGAAGAGTAATAAAAATTTAGGATATCTAGTACACATGCCAAAAAAGTCGTTATAAGACATCCTATTCTTGTGTACCTTATCGTCAACTTTTAATGCAGTCAGAGAGTTACACATTATAGACTCCTACTGAACTTTATACATTGAGGAGTTTTTAAAATGGGAATGTGTGATAGATGGAGTGTGTAAGGGAAGACTCCATTCTATTCTTATAACAATCTGGGCAACAGGCATTTCTCCGGGAAGGGGAAAAAGAAGGAAGGATCGAAAAAGCGTCTCTTCTTTTGATATCGTGGCAAGGCTCAGTATCAGAATTCCGCACGTTACGTGGAAGTCTGAGAATTTCGCACGGTAGCAGTGGGAGAGCCACCAACTCGCTTCCAAAGTCGATCTCTTTTTTAGTTTTTTAGAAGTAATTATTATATTTATCTTGTGCTTTCATAAATTTATTAGAAACATATTTTAATTGTTGCGTGAATTTGTTGATTGTTATTGTGTCCAGTTCATTACGTTAAACTTATATCATATTTATTTGTGAATTAATTCTCTTTCCAGACACCGATCATCATGTCGGACGAGGAAGAATACTCGTAAGTAAAAATCTTCTTTTGAAGCAAATCTCACTTTAAATATATTTTTTCAGGAAAGTCTGGCACAAGTGTGGAGATTCGAGATCGTATTTTCAAGTTTTCAGAAACAAGTTTTAAAACGTTTTCTTAAAAATCTTCAGAAACTCGTGTTTTTTTCGTTATATTATTTTGGTGGCACGGAATTTCAGTTATAATACAAGTCACATGCTTCGATATCTGTACACGATCCCCTTTTCAAGCTTGCTTTCCTTTTCCCATTTTGTCTTAAAATAGCTTGAGCCAACATCCATTCTTTCTTACGTGGAAAAACTTCTTTATTCTACGGATATACTCGCTATAAGTTAATTCTTTAATTCCTTCTTGCAATCCATGAGAAAGCTTTTATCGTACAGCCACGTAGTCCTCTTTCTCCGTTCGTCTTAAACGAACTTGCAGTGCACACACATGTGCACACAGATTTTTTTATTGTTTTCCCTATATAATTATATAAGGAGAAGGAGTAGGGCACGAGTTTGTCTTCGAAACACACATATATACGAATCAGCGAAACGCATACAAATCTCTGTCACGTTGAAAGAATAAATAAAAAGACACGTCTTGTTTCTAAAATGCCGTGTTCTCTTTTCCTTTCTTTATCTTTTCTCGTCTCTGGTGACTCGTCGTGGTGACTTTTGATGTAACTGATACGAAAAAAACTGCACACAACTCCGCGTCTCTGCTCACTCCATACTTCCACTGTGCTTCCTGCAGCGATGAGGAGAATTTGTAAGTGAAAGAGTATAAAACTGTGTTTTTGTAATGAATTAAATGCATGGAGTAGTCTTAAACACAACATCATGAAACACAACTATACTTCAGATTTTCAATGAAATTTGCCAAGTTTTTTCCCCAATGCCAACATCATTAATCTCCGATACATACGATTTTCCTTTTTTTTCTTCGTCAAAGTAAAATAATAGTAGGTTATTCTTATTGATGATGGGAATTATAGAACAACACTTGAATTGCATATAAAAACAATATTATTACACAGATTTCATCGAGGCGTTCAACAATATTGCATGGAACTCAAACATATTATGCAACATGATTTTTTATTATTTTGCTAATTTAATGCTTTCATTTGTCTTGTTTTCTTTGCAGAAAGTAAGTTGACAACTGTACATCAATGTGTCATCTTATTGACTGGCATAATTCACGCGAAACGCACCAATTCCTCTCATGAAAACATTGGTGGGGATGAAATGAGATTTTGTCTGTCAGCATCGGAGAGTTACTTAATAACTTGACAAATTCCTTTCAGGCAACACAAAACACATGTTTTGACTGGCACACAGCTATTATTTCTAATTTGTCCACGCATTAGTTTGCTTTGTTTCATAACTCAGCACATTAGTACTTTGATTGAAGTTACAACCATTCATGATTCATTGGCAATAAGTTTATGAGCACATGCAGACGTAGGATATTGGAGTATGTAGTCATACACCTCGTCTCTGGCTGCTCATAGTGCTGAAACAAGTGTGAAGTCAAATTTTAAGTATGAAAGTATGAAGTAGTTTTATGAAAAATATTAGATTAAAAATCTGAATGCAATCCTAGGAAAATATACTTCAGACCTGAACATGTAGTTTTACTAACAATTTTCAAAGTAGGTTGTTAGACGGTTTGATTGGAGCAACGCCATTGTTATGTATGACGGTACATAGTTTGGAAAATCTCGTTTCGTCTTCCGACGCTTATCCTGATGCGTTTAATTTATACCTCCTTAGTTATAAATGTTACTGTAAGATTTTTATTTATTTGAATGTATTGTATATTTATTTTATGTTTTTATTTCTTTCCCCTTGCCTTTTTAGGTCGTCTTCTAAAAAGTACGTTTTTGTTATGTCTTCGTATATCGTCAATTTTACAATATGCTCCAAAAATATTTAAAATGTGATCCACATTAAATTATAGACGCATGGATTTATCTAACTTTCCCTAATTTATTTTATGCCAGCTATTTGTATACAAGCATGCATTCAATGTTCCACAAAACCACCTACATGCATGATTTATTGCATGCCGCCAACTTTCTTTGACTAACTCAAAGACTCTCAAAAGCCCGTCTCGTGTGGCACGTCTTGCCAAATTCAATCTGCATGACTCAATATGAATCCTTGCATCCTTATCCTAAAACGAGAAATTAGGGAATAATTAAACGAATCTCAGCGATGATTTATAGGAACTATAATTAGTAACCGAAGTGCATATTAATAAGAATAAACCAATTCATATCTCTCAATTCCATTTTAACAAAGTCTATATTTTAGGATTTTCCAGTTTCACCAGCCAAAAAAGCCCGCTCACTGTGCGCTAATCAATTTAATATATTTTGACATGTGCTTATTCCCCATGTTCCACACACACTCATCGTCATTCTCTGTGTGAATTTATTACAACTTCAACCCTTGAATTAAAATGATTTCTCATATCTATATGCTAACATAAAGGGAGGATGTCCAACCTGATTTCGTCAAGGTAAGGGAATATGAATAATTCCTGTCGCCTTTCTGATCCGAACAGTGTTAATTATGCGAGAATGAACGTAACAAAGATTGGATTTGTATTATTATTTCTCAGAGGGCTCAACAGAAACGTGGTGCGCTCGAAGATGAGCTCAACGTTTACATTGAGGAGTGGCGAAAGCAGCGCAGGAAAGAAGAAGACGAACTCCAAAAGCTGAAAGATAAACAAGCAAAACGAAAAGTAGGTAGAAAATCCAGTATGAACATGCCAAATAATGCAATTACCTGAAATTACGAAGCAATGAAATATATTTTGCCTATTCATTCCAGGTAGTTCGTCAACAACAAGAGAAGGCTTTAGAAGTGAGGAAACAACAGGAAGAGAAGGAACGACAAGCTGCCGTGGAGGAGAAAAAGCGGAAGGAGCAAGAGGAGAAAATGAAACGTCTCCAGGATATTGAGAGGAAGCGACAGGAAAAGAGAGACAAAGGTGGCAGCGGAGGCGGCGTTGTAAGTTCAGAGAAATAAGTATAATGAAAATATTATGCCATGTATAACAATACATTCTAGTTCCGCAAAACAAACATCGTCAGAATGACTTGCTCAAACTCAAAACACTCAACTGTCGAGGGTTCAAGTAAAAGATGATGATGACAAATTCATAAAATCTCATTTTGTCCAGGGTGGTGGTGGTGCCTCTAGCGCTGAGTTCCACAAGACAAAAGAGCAACTGGAAGAAGAAAAGAAGATTTCTCTTAGCTTCCGTATCAAACCTCTGGTTCTGGACGGTCTCAGTGCTTCGGCTCTCAAGAATAAGGCGAATGATCTCTGGGAAGCCATGATCAAGCTAGAGACAGAGAAATACGACTTGGAAGAACGTCAGAAGAGACAGGACTATGACGTACGTTCAATATTATATGCTTCCATCTATGCGCATAAAGGAACCCTTAAGACAATAATAACGAGACAAGTATCTCATTAAAAATTCTGCTAACTCACCCTTTTCCTCATCCCACACTCGGAATGCACTTTTGTGCACACACACTCACAACAATGCTTTATGATGATAATGATGATAAAATACCGTAATGTTCTATTCAACTCCCAAATATTTACTTTCTCTTGACAGTTGAAAGAGTTGCAAGAGCGTAAGAAGCAGCAGCTGCGACAGAAGGCCTTGAAGCTCGGCTTGGAGCCAGAGGCACTTACTGGAAAATACCCAGTAATTAAGACTTGCTCATTTACCATTAAGATTGTGAAGAAAAATTGATAAATGTGTTTGGTAATATGATGCTTTGTTTTTCTCAACTCATCTTAGCCCAAGATCCGTCTTGCTTCCAAGTTTGAGAGGCGAGTGGATACCCGTACCTATGAGGAGAAGCGAGCCCTCTTTGACGGTGTAAGTTTTCCTTTTTAACTATTTTAGTGAGACGGTATATGGACTTCTACTTCTACACAAGTTTCACGTGTCATATTTACCGTACACCTACTAAGATTTCTCGTTCTTTTGTTGCGCATTTCAGGGATACATCAAAGTTACCAAAGAAGTCATGGAAAGGGTATGGTCTGAAAGGATCGACGAGTTCAAGGCCCGACCAAAAGGTAACCTTTGGCTCAACCTTAGTCGCATATTTATACATCCAATAAATTGAAAGAAATATCTAATCTTTTCTTTTGATCAATAACTCATTTTCGAGGGAGACAGTTATGGATTTAATTAACGGTTGTTGTTTTTGCATTTCTCAGCCCGTCTTCCAAAATGGTTTGGAGAGCGACCGGGTAAGAAGAAGAATGACCCACCAACCCCAGAGGGTGAGGAGGAACAGAAGGATGGTGGTGGACCTCTTCCCTTAGAGTTAGATGAGCCTGAAATATTCATGCCTGAGGAGATTGTCGTGGAAGAAACTGCCTCTGAACCCCCAGCAGAAGAGGTAAAATTTGCAAATCTTAAACGGTTTAAGTGAACTTTACTAAACTTATCTAACAATCCCTTCCGATTTCTTTAGGAGGAAGTGGAAGAAGAGGAAGAAGAAGAGGAGGAGGAGGAAGAGGAAGAAGAGGAGGAAGAGTAAGCATTCGTGGAGTTATTTGTTATACATAAAAATCAAGAATTCCTTCAACGCAGAAAAGACCACAATGCTGCTGCAGCTAAATTTCTTTCTTTCCACCCTTTACGTTATATATATTCCCTTGCGTATTTCCAAAAGTCGATTATGTCTCTAGTCGACTGTGTACTAATGAGCATTCGGAGTAAAGCCAATTTGACACATAAAATTTGACTTCCTCAGTTCATTTTTTTAAAAAAGTTTCGCATACCTTCAGCATGTCAGCATATTATATATGACAAATTATGCGTGGGACAAACGTGAGGATGCATTTCACTTGTTTTAGAAACAGAGTTGTTTTTACGTTGCAAACTTACCATTTTGAACGTCTTTTCCAATCCATAACTAGTTCAAATTCATCATATTTGTCATATTTCTAGACATATATTTCACACCTCACTTTCTCACCATCACCAGCACACCATGTTTGGTCAATGCAAATATGACATACACTACACAAGTGTATGTAAATATTCTCTGCCAAAACGTAATCAAACACAAGGTACGTTTAGTTCACACCGTGTGCATAATCAATGGAAGATTTTTTCACTGTCAAGACACCTCAAGCATTTCTATTGCATGTCGAATTTCAAACAAGTCTTCAATTGCAACGGATGCACACCTGCCACGAGAAGGAAAAAAACATGAACCTCTCCAAAAAACCAATAAGTCTTTTCTTTGCATTCCCAATCCTAAGAAGCTATAAAGCTAAGACTTCAAACCCAAAACTTACAATGAACTTCTTACATTAGGATATAAAAATTCACAATGGACTGCGACTGCAAAATATTATTGCTTGCACAAAGGATTTTTTGGGTGCTAAACAGTTAAATACATTCCAATAACAAATGCGTCACATTCCTCGTCATGTTCACTCACATGCGTGATGCAAACAAATCATGTCTACACACATCTTTCCGTGAAAAAGAATTAGACCTTTGTTCAGGATTTGACACAAGGAATAACACAAAAAAACATCGCTTACGAACGATAGAGCTCTTCTGTGTGAGAGTACCATACACCAACGATGAGTCTCCCTTACTTTCAATGTTACACATAAACTGTGTTCACAATACAAAACCTATATTTATCTTCCTAATAATCTCATCAGCATAAAAAACAATATTTATCGCCATTCGAGTTTACTGCCGATGCTTCTGTCCATTCCGGCTATATGGGTCATGGCTAGGCAATTTGTGTTGCACACACACACGCTCCTTGGATTAGAGTTTACATTTGCACTGATTTCACTGGTATGCTAATGTGATTGTCAAAATGTATACTGTTTGGCGTGTTTCGAGTATACGTTTTAAAGTGGATCGTAGTCAGACGATCGTAAAATTAAGAATTCTTGATTGTACATGGAATAATAATAGTACACTCGACACTCGCGACGATTACATTTCAAACCTTGTTAAAGACTCCCCGATTTGGACACCTACAAGTTCATAGAATATGAACACTAATAATTAAAATATTGAACGCACTTTAATTCACTCAATATTGTAAGATTTGTTAAAATCCTCTGGAATTCATGCAAGAAATCGTATTTCACACTGGAATTTCTTCGAGGAACAAAGGGACTAAAATCAGAGCACGCACTTCACCCATCCTGCATGGATGCCGTGTCACGCTAAACTAAAGCCAGCATGGCTAGCTGTATACTAGTGATATGATGGGGATGCAGTGCAGTGGTTTGGAAGGATGAAGTCCTCTCCTAGTCTCACGCACCATCCACCACTAAAACCCTCATCATTCAGTTTGCTGGGATACCCAACTTTGTATGTTGTATTTGCGCTTGTAGGATTCTGTTGTAAAATAAATATAAGGTTTGACATGGATAGATATCCACATCCACGTAGAGACCTTCATGAACGAGAGAATAAAAAGGACTGCAACTGCAGCTCTTCAAGCAATCAACAATACATTGCTGCACACTTTAAGTTCAGAGTTCATCTGAGAGAGTATTGAAGCAGAAAAGAATTGGAGAGACAAAAAGGGTCTTCATACTTCAGACATTGGACTTTGTAATGGTAACCCAATATGTAACATGTTTCATACCAATTCCCTAGCTAAGGACTACATTAGTGAACTGTGGAATTGGAATGCAAAAGACAAACGCGCTATATAAAGGTTCGTATGTGAACTCGCAAGTGACCTAATGCATACATAAAATGTACGTGTGTTCACTAGAGCACAAACCTCTGGGCTTCTCTCCGTCTTCCGATGAATCCGAAATGTGAATGAAATGAAATAAGAGGTTGGACTAGACACACACAAAATGTGGAGTTGTCCCATGATACACAAAAGTACCTAAAACTCCCTAAAAGCCCTTATGCGGTGGTGGTTAAAACTCAATGCTTGAAGCATACATTGTAATAGGCCCTCATCCTTTTCAACATCGATTGCACATGCATGCAACACTCGGGTAAAAATTTTAAGATCCAAAAGAGGCACGGAAAGGAACAGTAAAACTTTAAGCCGTCTTTTTACTTCTCATTATGTGTGCGCATGTTGAATTTGACTGTGATTGCATTTCGCATTATAATACATAGTTCCCTCATACGTTTACAGTGGACAGGCTCACTGTGGTACTTCATGTCATGATCTCGTGATGTAGTGGTGGCTGCATTTGTGGTACTGTGAATGAGAATGGGAGCTAGTCTCTTCGTTTTGTGTTTACTTATAATATGCCTACGAATCATATAATGTTGGAGTTGGAGTGAATAAAAAGTTTCAATGGAACTCATAATCAAAACCCCACTCTAAAGCTTTCTTGCCCAGCCCCACCAAGTCTCCAGTGACGTTGCCACCCTGCCATAGATCAAAGTTATTGCACATCTTTCAATTCATTTATTTAAATCGAGTAATCCAATCCAACCGCGTGCAAGTCTCCTTTTCAACTTTATTAAAGAAAAAAGTGAATGTGTATACATTGAAAAATGAAAGCCATTCCATAAGAGAAAGAGAGAGAGTAATATATTACTGTTTTCATTTCATACCGCGATTAAGCTGAAATCGCTTTGTTTTAATATGCCGGCATCCTACTGACAGAACTACACACCAAACAAAATAAATGCAATAGGCAAAGTAATAAAGTGAAGGTTTAGATTTCCTCTTCGCTCTCATATTTCGGCTTCCTCTTTCCTGGCCCCTCTTCCTATCGGTGCAATTTCTCCACAAAAGTTCCTTCTCTGGATTTTGGGATTTTTCCTTCCTTCCTCCTTATAAGAAGGAATTTAATGTGATGTTAGGCGTGTGTCCACATGCGTTTCACCGCATGAAACTTCCTCACAATATTTTTTGTTGGACAACTTTTTGTACTCATAATTGATATTTATGAGTTTATGTAATAAAATTATAAAGAGAGAAAGAGCGTATATGCATGTAAAGGGGAAAGGCGCTCCACTCGTATCAGTGATAGGGTATAATTGGAGTGCTGACGGAACCCTTTCTTTTCATCTTTGACGACGCGGCGAAATTTTATATTGGAACAACGATGACGAGAGAAGCATTCTATCAAATTTTCATCTGAGCAGCAAACCCTTCCGCCTTAATTTTATTAAAATCACACCAGCCTTCCTTCCGGAGATATAGATTTACATTTGAAGAAGGACCACATAATCACTTGCCCCTTTTAATGCATCCCTTGAAACTTGAAAACCAAATAAACAGTTCCCTGAAGGGATATCCTGAGATTGTTGAAAATAAAATACCTTCGGTGTTTATTTTCGAGCGTATGCGAAGCACATTATGGTAAGCACACACCATGTATAAAATTCAATTATAAGAATTGGAAAAGTTACTGGATCATTGGATGTGGGAAGGGTTATTGCATATATGATTTAGGTGAGAATCTGAACCTACAGAGAGTGACATAATATTACATTCATTCACAGCACGCACGCACACACTCACCCTCATCACCCAAAGCTACAAAGCAATTTATCGGATCGTATGCAACATGAAGTACGCTCATATTTATTTATGTTTGTGCGATCCCGACTTGAAACGGAAAATGATGATGAGGTTTACTTAGGACTATACACATGCCGGATTCTCGAAGAGTGCTCCTCGAAAGCAATATAAATCTGTAATTTTCCAAAGGAAAAGTATTACAACGTTCGATTGTTCGAGTAATCACCGATGATACTAAATGAAAAGAAGAAGAGTTCCTTCAATATTTGTTTTGTTCAGTATCAATCAGCAATACATGTTAAAAGGACGTATGGACAATGGGTGCAAGTGCAACACAAGCCACGTACTTTATGAGGAGATGTCGAGACCTTTAAAATTATTGGACTTGGGAGCCGGCAAAAGCTCAAACTCTGTTTTCGGTTTCCAAATAACAAGACACTGATTCAGATTTGATTCATTTATGGAATGTACATTTTTGCCATCACATCCCGCAAGAGTTGTAAAAACCTTTAAACTTTTCCCATGAAGATCACAAGATCACCAATGAGCTGGAAAATATACAAGTGTATGTGTATATCCATTACATCGACCATGGGTTTCGGATGTATCTTGAAATGGAAATGATTACTACTGTTGCACTCTTTGTTGTACACGTACCATTTGTAAAAACAAGATGGTGTTTGTTCTCCCTTCGTTTCGCTTTCTTTTCCACTTTTAATTTCATTCGTTTCGCCAATTTTACGACCAATACCAGAAGGTCCTGAATCGATTTTTGCTTTAAATTTTACGCACTTTATTTGAGTAATGCCGACTTGCCGTCGTTTTCAATTCAATTTCAAGTTTTAAGGCTCACATATGTATGTATGTATGTATGTATGTATAAGAAGTGCACATATATAGATTATAAACATATGTACGCATTCTCCGAGTCAAGTAGACATACAATACACTCAGGGTTGCTCATTGGATAAAGTATTTTATTTATTTAATTGAGGGCACATATGGCTTCTTCACGGTCTCAATAGAGCAATTCCAATGGCAAGCAATATGGGTTCACTTTCCTGATGAACCCTGAAAATAAAGATTCAAATATTGATACTCTTTTATCCTCTGCTTGATTCGATACATCAAGTTGTTACATCGTACCAAAATCTCCTCTCTCTAACTTTAATAATAATAGCTCAATAGACAGAGATGCAGTGTGGAGCTTATGTGTCTGTGCTCTTTATTGCTTAATCACATGTCGTCATGTAGCACGACTGGTGCGCGGGATTGGATTGCACATTTCCCATCCATTTTCCTACCTTATCAGTCTCAATCTGATTATCAATTCATGACCGTATAGTTTCCTACTGTGAAATAATGAAAGGATTGCCGGATTCGAGTTTATAATTCAGTTTAAAACTCAAGCTCACTTCTAATCAGATCACATATCTCTCTCTGATGTAGCCCTGAACCATCCCATATATATTTCAAGATTTTTTTTCTCTCTCTCCTTCAAATCCGCCTCCCTCATTTTTGATTTGTGACACTAGTGCATTTTCTTTCATGGTCTTGAAACAAGATTTTGAAGCTAGAAATGGAAACATTGAAAGTGACTTAATGCAATTAACATCTGTGATGCAATCACTTTATATACTTCACTTGTCGTCGTCGGAATACATATGTGTGACAAGTATTCCATGCCAATCAGTGTTACAAGTTCAATCAAAAGCTTTTTTAATCCTTCTTTTCGAAAAAAGCCAGTTTTTAGTATTTTGCTATAGATAGATTATCAAGAGAGTTCCTCTGAGTCAGAGAGTCCCAAAAACTTATCTGAATTTCCAATCAACTCCGTGTCAAATTCAATCTCGTTTTTGTACTTAGCCTTGCCACTTGCCACACTAACGCCTGTACTTTGCGTCGTTCCAAAATGCTCTCTGCCCAAAAATGGGAGCATAAATAAATGAAGAGATCAAAAGGTCGAGAAAATCAAAAGAGAGAAGATTGATACCTACACGACTTTGTCATTTTCCTTTTCGCTTTCAAGGCAAAAAGTGTGAAAGAGATTATAATGAGTAAGCGTACGACATACTACTAAAATGTAATATTTTCTATGATTATAGACGAGAACCGAATGGAATACAATTTAGATAAGCTAAATACGCCATCGCCTATTTATTGCATTGCAGCGATCCATAAAAAGCAATTACGTATGCACAAAAATTCTACTAAAGGTGCACACGGTGGAAAAAATACGATCAAGTGTGTGTGGGTGAGCATTACATGACATAATTGAAGATCACGACACAATTACCGATGAACACACACAAACACATGTGTGTGTGTTATACAACATATAGCATTCGTAATAGTGAAAGTAGGCACATGTGCGTTATAATAAGCCGATAAAAATAAATTGGCATTATCAATATTTGATGGAGAACATCCTTTATACAATTTTATTACAACCGTTCTTTCTGATTATTATGCAACACTGCACCACCACTACCGCTCCTGCTTACATTTTTTATCTCCTCGTAACTCCATGTTCAGCGAGAGAAAGAGAGAGAGAAGAAGAAGGCGTGTACCTGCTCGTTAACAAGCTAAAAGTAGCTCTAAACTTTAGACAAGGGGAAAGAAACCTGCAAGCGAAGTGAATACCAAAGAGACGGAAGATTAAAAAGCGGAAAAAATGTCAAAATTCATTACTGAAAAAAAGCGATCGCTTGTGTTGTATGGCAAATGACAGCCGGTGCCAATTAACTCGCCGTGTAACGATGAGACACACAAAAGCTTTGCACTGCCTCTGTCCCTCCGCAAGGATCGGCTTCGTTTTTTACAATGACACATGAAAGAACAAAGAAACTCATTCACACGTAGCGTGTGCTTGGATATATGAACGACGTGCGATATAACATGCTACTACTTCATTGCACTTTGCGCAAAACCATTTCATGCTTATTAGTTTGGAAAGTACGAAACAGGCTATATCTTAGTTCTGGTAAATCCTTAATGGAGCACATACTGTGCACACCGCTGTGTTGTTTGTGTCAGTGATGACGTTTCCCAAAAAACAAGGACAAAAATATGGGAAATTTATGGAATTTTATGGTTCACGTGTGAGCATATGGGAGTATGAGATAAGAAGGAAGTACTTTTTTCGCTTAAAAAGTATACCCTGTGCCAGCATATATGGCTGTCTTCTGTTGAATGGCAGCCATGCGTGCAGTCGGGTACCCGATCCGGTTTTTCTTCATTTACCATGTGCACTTAATTTATGTCTTAAAAGTCTCCCGGAAAAAAATTCCAAGAAACATTGGATTAGACCAGAGGCCTTTCGCAACTTTTCAAAGGAGACCATATGCGTACGAGCGGCTCTTTGTTCAATGCAACACAAAAATGGTTTGCGGAGTTCTTCTCTGGGGGATATTTCACTTGAACTCATTTTCTCGCATAATTTACAGATCCTCTGCACTTCACCCGTTCACCCTACTTCCTGTGTTGTGCATGTCTCCCTTGAGACTGGAAATACAGCCGGGTCCATCCAAACTTGTAATATAGCGAAATAAGGCAATTTAACAGATTTTTATACTAGCCTACTTTCATTTTTCTTCCTCGTTTTATTTACGTAATGACTCTTAATCTAATATAGGTTAAGTTAAAAATCTTCAAAGTATAAAGTCATGTTATGGAGTGGAATGCAACCATGTGTGCATACTCAAAGAATGAATGGTTGTGTAAAAGGAAAAGTGATGCCACTTTCTTCAACAAGAAAATCTGGGCCAGTCATTCAAACAGAGAGAAGAGTAGTTAATTGATACTCTCAAGACGACTATTACAAGTAGTCCATATACTTTTGTGCTTTTTCTCATATGCACGAAAGCATGAATGGTACTCATACCAAATGTCGCAAGATGCATACGTGTTAGCTTAAGCTTGCACCCAAGTCCTCAAATCATTAACCATCACATTCATAAATGTATGGTGCAACCAGTTTACTTAAAAGCTCATATTTCCCTTTTAAGTCAACTATTCAGCATATGATGAGTGCATACTTGTGCGACCAGCTAACTTCGGCTTAATTTCCTACTAGAGCACATATGAAGCGCATCTGCTTTTTCAGAAAGCATTTTTTCACTAATATGATTCTTCTCTGGGCATATGAGCAAACGCCTCTCTACAAGTCAATAACATATAGGGATAGATATGGAGTTTGCCGTAAACACAAGCGGCGTGACTGTTGACGTAAACAATCTTGAAACCTATTACATATTCATTTTAGTTGAGAACATGCTATCATCATCTAGGAAAAATGTGAAAAAGGTAAGTGACCAAGGAAAGAGAAGCGGATGCACTGCACTGATCTCTCTCGTACCATCCTTGGCACGCGACCCGTTTCACTCAACTAGTTAAATGAATAATATGTATTCTCATACAATGAGAGGGCGAGAATGGATCACGAGAGTCTAAACAGATGTTTACAATATCGCACCGATGCGCCGATACGGAAGAGGCATCCTACGGATTGGAACATTGGAAGTCATGATGTGGTTTGTTTTCATCCGGCTTGCCAACAGAATTTATATGATGTGCATCACATATGCATCCCTTGAATATAACTTTACAGGTTAGTGTTGCAGTCGACTCTAGAAAAAATCTGTGTATATGTATATCCAGTGAGATTATGATATGTAATTATATCAAGGTTTCAAGTTTTACTACAATTTTTTGGCATTTCGGGCAGCTGCAGTAATATTGTTGGACGTGAGTGCGGTTCACTGTTGTATTTTTTTGTTATGTATTCAGCAGCGCACGACCCTATGCACCGCACTACATTATCCCATATTTCAGCAGCAAGGGTACTTGTGCGAATAGGGTCAAATTTAACAAAGCACGAAATAAGGGTGTTACAATAAAAAATTGCATTCATTCTTGTCCACAAAAGTATGTGTGGAATATGAACATGTGCACTTTTGGTTTATAAAAAGTGCCCCCTCGTAATAGAAGCATTGAGTACAATGGAGACTTTGGTATTAATGTCGAACTTGTATCGAGCATGAGATGCATTTCAATGGACTGGAGGAGCGTAACCAAAACCTGGAGAACACACTCTAGTACAACGTGAAAGAGTGAACCCATTTTTTTGGTTTCAGCCTCAAACACAAACATACGACCCTATTTATCATCAGAATATGACATCGGAACAGAAAAAAGTTTGAGCATGTTGCGTGCTCACTGCAATTTAGAAAAATGCATGTGTTTTTATTCAACAGTTTCAGAGATAGCAGCCAAACTGAAAAACTTAATCCGTTTTTGTAGTTGACGTGCACAAAATATCACTTTCCGACATTGCTACATGTCATTGCACTTTTTGAGGAGATTCTCCAACTGTTTTACACATACGCACCCATCCATCCAATGTTTAGCCCAACAGGGACCAAATCAAGTGAAAAAAGAAACATGCATAAAATATTTCGTATGCATCGATCATACTTCCTTCTTGAGCGAGTGTTTGTAAATAGGGCACATGCGTTTTTAGAGGTAACATATTATATTGAGTTAGAACATAACAGCAATTGTCGGATCAAGTGTCACTTCATTATGTGATCTGCCACAACACTCACACTCACACTCTTCAAGGCAGTCATCCGAAAAGTGCTTACGATGAAGTGGAAACGACATTCGTATAAATATACGCTCTTTCCTGATTTGAATAAATTCTCAGTGGGATTGTAAGTACAATGGTGCAGGGTACGCGTTAAACCACTTCATGTCGAAAATGGGTCCACGACATGTTTGCGTGCATATGTTTGTTTGCATTTTTGTGACATATTTAAATGTTTTATTTGTACATATGCAGTGCTAATGGGATCAATGCCAATCACCAAAATACTTGCATGTCCAATCTCGCAGCCGGAGAAAAAGTTTTGGGTGAACGATCATGTCTACAATGATATACAGATTAACAAATTCGGTCTTCGTTAACAAAGCGCAATTACGAGAAAAAAAGAGCTGCTGAAAATGTGGCATTTTTTGCAGTATTACAATTACAAGGCATAAAGTTTACAGAATATTGTTTGCGTAGAAGCATGAATAATTGTGCATATGCCATTTAGACAAACAGTTTTCACTTGCAATTAAATCCGGTTGCATTTAAAATGCAGAAGCAAAAAAGCTATTAACCGTTTTCATAAAACACACAAAAAGTTAACGAGATTTGTAAAGTAATTAACGAATGAATTTTAAAAACAACAACATATTGCTCATTTGTAAGTAAAGTGCGTTGCAGACAATCAAACTCAAGCATAAAGATTTTTCTGACCTTGAGTTCACCTGAATCAATTTCAAGTAATCAAAATAAATACTTCAATACAACAGAGGCATTTAGAAAGTCTTATCGCACGCAATAGTTGGGATGCGCCCTTGTCAAGGATGTTTGAGGGTGAATTAGCAAATTTCTGTTGATTAGTTGCACATGACGTTTTCAAACCAAAAGTGAAGAGATTAAAAAATATGAGGAGAGCAAAAAATTTAAAAGGACATTTATGGGACATTTTGTAATTTTTGCAAAACAAAATGCTTTCGTTTTCAATTATTGTTGCAGTTTTTATCTGCTCCACATACAATTGTGAACTACACAGCTCTACATGAAATTCGACAACTTACGATTAGTTATAGCAAAAAATCCATCACAGTCAATTTTGAAGCCATGCAGTATGTCAATTACAGAGCAGAGCTTTATGTTGACCATATACTTATTCCCTATATGCATTACAAACAGATACACGAAGAGAGCATTCAACCATGCGTAAAATGCCAACAATATTTATGCACCACATTCATGATGGATGAACACAGCACTTCTTATCTCGGACGACTTAATCCGTTATCATCTCTGCGTTCTGTTGTATGAAACACTTGAAAAACGTGAATTTGTCATTTCTCTCACCCCTTTTTCAACGGGACATATGTATATGTGTGCTTCCTGCAGTCGCACACGTCTAGTTAATCTGTCTAGCCCAACAAATAAATGACATAATAATCCATTCTCGCCTTCTTTCATCCACAATTGTGCTTGATACACACGAGCTGTGTCTTTCAAAGAGAGAACGTTCTCATTGAGAGTGTGTAAGTGTACACGAGTCGATTTAATGAATTTAGCAGCGTACGAGTATGAGGAATAAAAAATTCCGAGATGCTATGTCACTTTTCGTCATCTTCATCAGCTACGTATGTACATGTGTGAAAGAATTACTTCCGGAATCATCAAACGAGTGCAGCAGCTTCAAAGGATATCAAACGAAGTAAAGCTCAATCGAGCTCACTTAATAAAATGCAGTTTCCTCTGCCTGCTACTCAACACCAAACAGATCTCTTTGTTAGGTTATGGTGGTGTAAGTGTGTAAGTTCGAGAGTACGACATTTACAAATTTTCCCGTTCAAATTACACGATAAGAATTTATGTGGCAGGGAAGATGGATAGCCCTTCTGCCTCCAACTCCACACTAATTCATAACTCATTTTTACTTTTATCACAATTGGCACTCACGTGGTTTTCCTCTCTGTATGCATTCACTTTTATGGGAAGTTTTATTGGTGATTTTCATTTAAGTATCTCTAATAATATGTGAAAGAGAACGTGTCTAATCAGGCGAAGTAGGGAATTGTGAAGTTGCCCATGTTAAGTTTATTTGTACCAAGTAGTATTGTAATGAAACACGTGTTCTGTACTTGTAAAAATGGTAAAATGTCGGATTAGTTTGTAAAGTAAATAACAAATGTCATTGTAAAATGAAATGAGCATGCATCCATTCATTTCATACAACTCACAGGGACGCATATATTTATTGACAACTTTTTCCATGTGTAAATAAAAATGACCAATGTTTTTTTCCGCTAGAACAGGAATTCGTTGAAAACATGGTTATTTGTTATAACATCGATAATTAAAATCGAAATTGAATATGACACCTATGACACCCCTCACACCAAAGCGAGAATTTCTCCGCTCATTTACTCTTACTGTAATAAATTACTTGAATTTTCGATCTTATCATAGCAATTAACAAGAAATCTAAAGAAATATAAGAGTGGAGATAAAGTTCTCGCGACCTGTGTTGACTAATTGTGTGCTTATTCCTCATATATGTATAGGATGTGCACAGATAAGAGTGCTTCTCATTAAGCCATTAACATTTTCTCTGAAATAAATCAACCAACACGATATCGAATGGTAGTTTTCTTAAGAACGAAGCGACTAAATGAGATTTAATAATTATTCTGATAATGTCTAATAGTGTGTACGATGATAGCCTGTTTGGATGTCAGAATAGACATATTATCGACGGTAGATGTCAAAGGACACATCTTCACTTTAATCAGAATGTACTTATAGTGCGCACACTCGAATACGTAGTTGCCATCATCAAATTACACTCTGGTCTCTTTGCATTTTCAAGTTCTCATCTGCTCACATTCACTTCTACTTTCTTTCAACTCATTTTCTTGTTGCAATGCAATATGCATATAGGGTCCGTGTGTCCCTGCATGTAAGTAGGCTTTGTATGCGGATACATAAGTAGAAAACATGTTTAAATACAGGAAAAATCACGTACTTCATTAACGAAGTGTTCGTACTTTTCTTCCTTCAAACTCTTAATGATTTAGGATCTTATAAACACGTAGTTTTGCACGTTTTATTAATGAGATGCGAAATACATTTTCGCGTCTAATACGTCATTTTAACATCACAAACGTCATCACATATGTGAGCAGGGAGCGCGCACAACAAGCATGCATAGTGTGTACGTATGCCAATATCAATATTGTATGTATTTAGGCATATCGTGCAAATTAGTGGGAAGAGTCATTAATTACCATTAAACACGATCCATAAATTGTTGCATGTGGTATGGTAGCCACAACACAAACAAAACCAAACAGAGGACAAATTATTGACTCTGAACTGAAAGAGTAAGCAAAATTTTAACTTCAAGTAGAAGTACTGATAGTACGGGACACAAATGCAATATCTTTTTATGCAAATCACATATTGTTAGGCGCCCGTAAGTCTTTTAGGAACGGCAACCAACTACCAAAGAAAGTGAAAAAGCTCATGAGTTGAATCGAAGTGGTTTTAATGCGCACTAGCAAATGTAATCAGTGAGCGAGCAATTCGGATCATAATTACAATCGGTATCACAATGCTTATCATCAAACATTGCCTTCATCAAGATTTTTATGAATGGAGCGCAAGAGGAAATGACTTCCACGAATAAAAACCAATTGCATACAGATGTTGTTTTCGACGTATAAAAAAGCTTCTAATACAAAACAAAGGAAATGCCGATTGTTATAGAAATGGATGCGTACATTAGCAAATACGAATATACTTGTTTTGTATGTAAGAAAAGAAACTTGTGACAACTTCATGTATACTAAAAGTTATTTACTATTTAGGTATTTTGTGTCTTTCATTTTTCAGAGAAAAGCATCATGAGTTCCTATCTTCCAAAACCCGGCATTATTACCTCCACAAACCCCAAAAAAGTTACACCCAAAAATGAAAGAATTTCAATGCTGTCCTGCCACAGAATCGATTTGATGTTCTGTTCAAGAGAGAGATAACAGGACATAACCGGTTACCGGTTTCGCGTCTGCATTTAACACACAGGAGCGGCAGGTGGCACTTGTCAAAATTACACTAAAATGTGTTTTCATGAAGATGAAAAATGCATTTTTGTTGGTTTTTTAAATACATGAAAAAAAATCTCTGGCGCTCCTACCGAGAAATATTTACAGAGTGAAGAAATTCTTAAAAAGAATGAATGAAAAAGATGCATACAGCTATAAATTAGGGAAGGAAACCTCGCACTTACTTCGGAGCGGCGTACCAATACCAGGTTATTTACATTTGGAAGGAATTGACAGTTGAAAATCGTAAACAACTCAGTTTTAAATAGGCCAAGTGATGGAAAAATCTCATAACTTAACACAACAACCGTTACATTAAATATGAATGCTGCGTACATAAATGGCCACTATACTCGTATCTCTTCATTTTATCAAAAAATCCAGTTACTCAAGTAGGCTGGCGCGCCATCACCAGACAATATGCAATTTTCTTCGTCTTCTGAAGTCCAAAATTGTTGACTCAGGTCTTTGATTTTCATGTGCCTATTTATTCCGTTGAACATGTCGTCGCTGATCGATCTATAAGTAAGTTCATTTACTTTCGATGACCCGCGAACTCGATCTCATTTCCTTTTCAACGAGATATGCTTCATTGTGCTCTGATCGAGATCACTACATTCAGATTTTGAGACAAGACTCTCGACTGTTATTTCATCCTGAATTCACATCACTTTTTTTTGCAGTCCATAGGTTAGTTTATCTTTTGGATCTTTGTCAAAAAGTAATCATAAACGGATGCAATGAATGCAGTCATGTCTGCCCAGTTGCATTTGGCTACACAAGGTGAATTCTTGTGCTCAGAGTCTGTCTAAAGACTGTCTAGAAAAATTTGAAACAGCGTGCCTTCTATGAAGCCTTTGTGTCCCTTTAAGTAGCGTCATGAGATATTTTATACCCCTTCATCAACTCTAATAACTTTTGGCAATGCAAAGCATCAATTCAAAAGGTAGAAATATGTCCAATAATTTATTTGTGTGTTTTTGCAATCGAAAGGAAAAGTATAAATTGGATTACCTCCTCCGTCGTACTATGATAAGGATTCTCTACAAAGTTTCCTTATAATCCCCTTTTGAAGTTGTCTTAAACCCATATTTAATCCCAAGTGAAATGACTGCTATAACGAAATCGAAAATTTATAGCTTCTCCACCCAAAGTGCTCATTTTAAACATGACGAGGTGCAATGAAATATGACTAGACAAACCCAATACTATACCTCGATTCTGTCAACAGGCCGCTCTCTACTGACGGAAACGAATGTGAGAACTTGCATTTGAAACAGAAATCGAGGGTTTCTGCTGCTGATATGAAATAAATCACAGATGTTTTTGCTCACATTTTTGTACAAAATATGCGATATCTTTTCTCGTGCTAAATCTGGTATTAAGAACTGTCAATGGGTAAAAAAACCTATAAAACCACTACGTTCTAGTGCGTATGTTCGGCAACTCATCGGATTATTTATTGTGTGCTGATATAAAACTGTGCTCAGTCCTCCTGGGGACATTGCTCCGCTGATATTTATTTTTTCGGGATGAAAGAGAAAGTGATATAAATATTTTGAACGAGAGCGATGAGCCAAGTATCAACTATTGACACTCGTGAGCTTAGAATATGTAATCCATATACGGAAGCCGGAATGAATATGTGCTGTAAATGTTCTCATTTCAGAGATGCGCAACTATGAACAAAAAAGAAGAATCCGATGTCAATCTGCTTTCACATGTGTGCTTGCATTGGTCTTATATAACGTGATACTATTTAAGCCCAAAACAAAGTGGAACAGCAAAGATTATATTTGCGTCCGCGACGTGGGGAAGTAGGAAATGTGGATAATCAGAGGGAGAGAGAATGGTATTACCGATAAACTGATAACACATTATATGATTCCGTCGATATCGGCTTGCTCAAGGGAAAATGCTGGAAACGAGGAAACAAATAAAACTTCGCAACTATAACTCCTTCCTTTGAACTAAAATGGGAACAAACACCTACATATTTTTGTGTGATTTATTTGGTGTGGAAAATGAGGTAATTCAATATGCACGGAAGATATATATATCCCCTCTGTGCAATGAACATTTAGGTATTGATCACACATGAGAAACGAATGGTGACAAACTCATTTACATGCTAGAGCTTCTTGTGTACCGTGCCACAAGGACATATCGTGCCGTGCGACACAACTGCAACTACGACTTAAAACTAGAATACTTCTTCATCTGTTCAAAGTATGCCCGAAAGCCAGCCCCCACAATAATTTCCAATTTTGGGTCATATGGAGGAAAAATTCCCCCATTTATTGCGATTCACTTTCATATGTCGTTTCTGGAGTAAACTCGGGCATATTCAACGTTCGGGTTGTCAGTTCGTGCCTGACACATGAAAATGGAAAGTTTTTTGTTGTCCATGCGATGTGTACCCTGTTCTTGGAAAAGTTCTCCGCATAATAATAATTCTCTTGTGCCATACGCAAAGCATAGGTACATACGGTACATATATGCATACTCTTTTATAACTGCTCCCCATCCTGCCATGATCGAGATTATATGTAAGCCGCTTCCCTAACAATTTTCTCTCAAAGTCTGCCCTGAAACGGGGAAAAGGGTTTATTGTAAAACTGGATGAAATTAGTGTCTTGTAGCGATACGAGAGAAAATAGTAAATGAGCATAGTCCATGTAGGTTTTGGGAATGTTTACAAAAAGTAGAATTATATACGAAGTTTTGCCCTTTGTGCATATACACACGCTTTTATGGCTGTTGTGACCGATAAGCGCATTTTCTCGAAATTTGGGAATTACTGAAAAATAAAAATATATCGGGTTTGTCAGCAGTTGAACGAAACGACCCGGAAAGTTTTATAAACAGCCATTTCCTTAATGCCATAATCGTGTAATTAATAAACCGTGATGGTGCGTCAATAAAACAATGTCAATGTGGTCTCTTAAATTTCATTTTTACATTGAACAAGCATAGTTCATAATTATATTGGCAAAGTGGCATTGCACCCATAATTCCCCAAAGGAAGATCTTATTCCTGATACACAATACAGCATTATGCTCCATATGGCACACTCACACTCAAAATTAATTTTCAATTATGAACCGACATCCATCAAATTCTGAAGCTTTTATTCAGTGAAATCCTTTCTTTCTTTGAGAACCAGTTCTCTATTCAAATCAAATGACTCACTCCATTTTTATATTTTCTTTGACGAGCTTCATAAAAACACCCTAAAGTGGTAACATCAGAACATACACCGACGGTGTGACATTTCCCGAACATCAAACAGTAACCAAAGATGTAGTTCGTTAGATGATATCTTTTTTTGTTTGTTTCAAAATTGAAACAATAAAAGTGCTACTTTACACTTTTCACGCGTAAAGGTTGCGTTAACAGACCACACTACCCCACCCTCCTCACTTTTTCCATCATCACCCCAAAATTACCTTTTTAGTGATGGGAACTCCATTCATGAAAAAATTATAGCACCTATATCACGACTCAAATCAGCTCGTAAATGTTTTAGCGGATGACTATTGACACAGAAGGAAAATTGTCTCTTTTTATTTGAAAACACAGGAATCGTCTTAGGTTTCGCCGTTTATGTCTCGTCACAGCAGCTGGGCATTTGCAGTTGCAGAGTAAAGTTTCACAATCATCCATGCGACAAATTGTTATCGTTTTTTCTCCTTTTCGCTTCTCTCTTTTTCTACACTGATACCGGTTGGTTGGTTAGTTTTTTGGTGTGATGGCTCCGTTTAACTATATTTCACTCATTCATTCATGCACAATTACTTTTTAACCAGTGAATACTATATATTCCCTGAGATCGTAAAAAATATTGAGTCCTCCAACTTACATGGGCTATTAACATTTTAAAAAGTTAATTTACATATGGAATTTTTCTCACATGCGTAAAAGAACAGGATGATTTCTGTACAGAAGACGACGAGAAGAAGATGGGAAGTTCAGGAGGTTGTTAACTTCTTGCATATTGCCAAAGAATATGAATGAATCCTGTATATATAATTTTTTGTGTAAAAAAGAGAAAATGCAGTGTGCTTCATCTTGCCTATACAGCCTGCAGAAAAGGAGAAGTGTCCTACATTTTGAGGTTTAAACTTCTTTTGTTGGGATGATGTCGTTCTGACTAAGGTTCAGTTCAGGTTGGGAGGGGATGAGGTGGAGTTGCAGCAAATATTTTTATTAAGCAATTTTTTTATATGATTGGAAAAGCCGAAAAAGTATAAGTGACATCGGTGGATAGGATGAGCTATATATGCTTAAGAACAGAAGGTATTTACAATTAATGTAGCTTTGCAATGCCAATTCCATATAAGACCATAGGTATACGCGGCACGACATTAGTCACGGTGGTACCGTCTTGTTACGGAGTTTATGCACGCCATAACCTCGTCGCTTCGCCGACCCACCAAAAGTACTTTCATTTTTATGAATAATTTGAGCCAACATTAAAGCCGATTTGCTGTGAAAATGGAGGATTTATGGGATCTAATAAAAGAATATCATAATGTGCCATAGTACGGGACTTATATTATCCATTATAAATTTATTTACAGCTAAACCCAGGTGAAACAAAGATGAAGAGGAACAGAAAATGAGAGTCGTATATCTTTTTTAAGTCTTTTTATCTTCGATGAAAGTCGGCAGTAACGAAAATTAAGAGGAGGAATTTGAACGATGATTTTAAATGCATTGGTAACGACAAGCTTCTGTCCTAATAATGTGCACGAGCTCATTCAATTATTTTGCTAATTTTCAGCCTTTCTGACCTTATTTATGACATATCACAGCGGTGGGTTAGGATGCAATTATTTAGCCTAAATTGCGGACAGGTAATAAAAAGATGATGTATGCGAAAATTAATGAAAATGTAATCCGTGCACACTAAAAAATCAAACTATTTTTACAGAGGCGAGAATGGGGTAAATATATGCAGCTCACACTCTCAATCTAAAAGAGAGAAGTGTTGATTTGGCAGGTCAGTTAAAAAATGTATAGCGATAGCGAGTGTTGAGAATATATGAAGTGCATCATCCTTTCTTTTTATAATAGCTTTAATAAAGAACTCGTATCACCAAATAACCTGCTGAGCTTTTGCCTATTCTGACTGGCATAATTTTTTTTCACAATGAAGACTTACACCTGCTGCATCAAATCAAATATCGTCTTTTTCTATAGGATTGCCTAATCAAAAGGTGTATCTGGGTCTGGTCAACGCATAATAAATAAATACAACAAACATGATCCTAAAATATAATCTGCAACTATCGTATCAAATTAATGAGCACTGACAAAACACAAAAGGGTGTACTGCGCGTTCCATAAAAAGAACCGCATTTGAGGAAGCATAAAATGATGACAGCAATGAAGTGCACTATTGCCACATAAAATAAAAGAATAACTTTTCAAAGTGAGATATCCCTGTGCAGAGTTCGCAGCTATATTTATGTTTGGTGTCTCTGATGACATCCGCCACATATTCACTATTCAAAATAATGCATTCATTGCATTGTCATGATAATTACAATCACCACACATCACACATAACCCTTGTACACCCTAATCAAGCAGCTCGTTTAGTATTCCCCCGTATTGCACACAGTTTGCATTCATAATATATTGTCTCTCTTAATTGTGAGCTCGAAATTTGAGTTGAGTTTCGTCTATTTCCCAATCTGAAAATGGAGAAGGTATGCTCACATTATGAAGATCTGCCTAAAAAATCTCTCTGGTATTGGTTCCATCTTTGTCATTGGTATGCGTAGGTATGCTACATCGTTTAGGTCAGGCATATCCATCTGTCCTCGAAGTATCAGAAGACAACCTACCTAGTGACTAGTGATAAAAAGGCAGTTGCATCTTTCATCCTTTTTTAGATCCAGTCAAGGGTATTCATAAGCACGAATAAAAACAAATAAGCAAGGATCATGTACGATCTTCATGGATTATGCAATTGTATTTTCTCAAACGCATATGAATTTTATGAATACTCAAATAATAACGCACAAACTTAAGCTTTTGTCAGAACGACGGTAATAAAACAGACAACGATGTTATGCGTTAATATACACGTTATTGGACAGAAAATGGATTTTTTAGTGTGTACGTTTTACGTCTGTACATTGATGAAGCGGTCACAGTGCACATTTACTTTTTATAGTTAGTGTTTTCGTAGCATGAAACCATCGCTAACGAACTTAATGAGAGCAAAGCCGCAAATAACTTTTTGATCTAAACGGAGAAGAGGAGAGACGACGACCACCCAAGACAATGTTTGGAGTGGGAGATAGACACAAGAAAGACGCAACAAAACAAGACAATGCTTACGATGACAATGACAACGTTCCCCAGAGTTGTAATGACTTTTGAGCGCATATAAGAGTTTTCTGGGACGAAGGTAGTATTATATGATGTGTCGGCTTTCCTTCATTCCATAACCCAACCAATGCATCTTCATTTGAGTCTCAATCACACAATTTTTTGGCAGTTAAAATCAGTAAGGTTAACGATGATGTTGTTTCTCCTTTATGACTTGCCAGCCAAAAGCTACCACACACACACGCACTCCACATATATCCTCTGAAGTTTACTGTAAATGAGAGCTAACGACATTATGACTGACTGACATAATAAACTTTGTACATTGTTACATGAGGTGATATTATTCCCTTTCCAAGAATACTTTTCGTAGGACAAAACAAACCGCGCAAGCATTTGCCTTCACGTAATCCTTCTAAGCTACACACAACATTCTACATTTCCATCGACATTTGAAAGAAAAATATCACCCAATACCTTTTTTGAACACATCAATCTGTATCTTTTGAATGTTCATGGTCACAAGTATTGCCGTGTTGGAATTTTTAGCTGAGGGGAGAAACGTTGAGCCTTAACATCTTGGACGACTTGCACTTGACACCGACATCAGTCTTCATCATCTTTTTTCTCATGTCAAAGTCAATCTGAACTGAACTTGCCTTATTACTACGTGGGTATATCTATGCCTTTATAGCCGCTGAACTTACAGTGAGCGGATTTTTCTTTAACGAAGATTTGACTAAGATGCATTGCTTCAACTTGCTTTTTTATCATTTACATCTCTTTTTCTTTAAAGTTTCGTAGTTTAAAGTACAGCGTGTTTTGATGATGACGATGATGACCATGATAGTACTCGACTCGCATACTTTCTTCCTATTTAACATACGCGTTCATGATGATGATGATGATAATTGTATGCGGCATGCACATGTGCAACAACTCAGGACTAGCTAGACTTCAACCTGAATTCTCGGTTGACAATTGCCATTTGTGTGATATAATCACCTGAACCTGGCATCCAGGGATGCCTCCTCATGATGCATTAAGCCATAAATGGTCACAGGTTAATCCTCGCAGTGTTGTGATAAGTAAGTTGACCAATCTTTTAATTTACCACCTTTCTAATCTTCCGAGATGGAGAGGAGAGAAAAATGTGTGCCAAAGTTTAAGACTCCCAAAAATCACAATAGAAGCAGGTCGGTCGCGTCCGTCCGTTTGCTTTTTTATTCTATTTCTCAACAATCCAATAACCATAATGCCATTTCCACGTTTCAAAAACACATTTATTGAAATGTCCCTATTCACCTCATTTGACTTGAATGCACAAGACATAATCTGCGAGCGTGAATCAAGCATTAAATTCCATTCAATCACAATATAATTTTATGTATTTGTGACTTAGAATGAGTGATTGCTATCAGTCTTTTTGTATTTTATTGCATTTGCTTTATGCATCCTCAGCGAAGTCATCTCGTTTCATCATGAATGATCATAGAAGCTTCCTCATATATTTTGTATGAATGTTTTCTCAAACCGCCCGGTCCGTTACCCATTTTGTGGAGTAACTCTCAACAAAATAATAATAATAGCATAATACAATCCTGTTCCCATTAGCCATTACGGTTACCGTATTACCACAAAAATATATGATGACATCATTTTTTATTACTTGTCTTCAGCTCCTCTTTTCTTCACATGTGAGTTCGATCTGCTCGCTCGTGCAACTGTGATTAATGCATTATTATTATATTTCATATGCAAAAAGTAATTTTAAGTGGGTGAAGTGCTCCTCATTGCGAATATTTTTTCTCTCTCTCTCGTATCGTAGGAGCACACCAAAAAAATCTCCGTTTGTTGTCTATCTCTCAACCTTCGAATTCAAAAAAGCTAGTCTGAGACTTGCATCTTCTTGCGACAGAGTTTTTACGAAAAAGACAGGATCTTCTTCCGCTTCATCAGTTATAATTTATTACCCTTGTTCCCTCGCACTCGTCGCATTTTACAAGTGAAGATTGATTAAGATTGTTGGGACGAAGGTGGGTAGAAATCTTTCCAGCTGTGCGCTAATGGCTACAATGGACATTACGTGAGGGTATAATATGTACTTATCTAATTCTTACAAGTAACTCTATTGACAATAGCACTCATAAAGGACTCAAAGTATAGAGGGAAAGAGTCAGAGTTAGTTTCATAGTAAAACCGTTAAGACGTTTTAGATTATCCTCTAGTCTTGCAATCCTAAACTGTCGACTTGAATTGCGGCAGTTTATCCCATCTTATTAAAGAATGTTGAATCTGTGAAAATGTCTTTGCAAAATGCTCTGCTCTTCCACTCTATTCAGACAAAATTCTCTTTTGTGTCCCGTCGACTCATCAAGGCTCTAATAAAAAAAGTGTCGCGGTTTGACCTAGAGGAAATAAATTTTTTCGCCGTCCTTCCACTAACTAGTCCCTACTTAAACGGATGAATGGACAAGAAGGAACTGACAGAGAGACAACGACCACAAATACGAACGAGACAAACATAGGCACTGACTGATGTGTTACAAGGAAATGCAAGAGAATGACATTCACATTACAGAGTACTCGTACGTAATGTAATTTATTATAATTTTCGCACATGACATGCCAACACATTCGGCGCCGTCATAATAAGGTGTAACTGTTGTACGAAATGGGATTCATCTGCATAACACACTTAATGTAATAACCATAAAAAAATCTCGGGTTTTTTGTCTTATTACTGTTGGATGCAGATTGCAGAATTATTTGCCTCTGATGTTATCTATTGTAATGTTGAATGGAGATAATTATATTTTTCTCTTCCATTCCAAGTGGAACTCGACTCAACTTTGTCTTTTTTCGTGGTTGTGGGTTGTTTGTCTCATTTCAGGTGTGACATAACGAGATGCTAACGACGTGTTGCGTTTCAATGAAGAATATGTGTATACACGAGTGGAGAGAAAGAATAATGGCAATCCACTTGTCACATTAGCATGCAGCAGTGTGGCTAGATATCGATAGCGCTATTGTTGAGTCGGTGCCGACGACGACGACGAGAGAGTGCAGTTGTTTAGTTGAACTTGGGACATGCAAAAAAGACGGCTTTCACGAAGTACAGCGTTTTAAAAATGAATTTGAAATGAGCCAAAATGCAAATTATTATCTCTTTCTACAATTAACAGATATCTCCCTCAGGGGTGGCTTTACGCTTTAAAACTCTGCCAAGTTTGGCATTAGGGTGATAATGACAAAGCCACATGCCACACATTTTTTTAGCATTTTAGATTAGGGAGCACATGTGCATTAAGTATCAGTGTCGCTGTCATTGATATTCGATGAACTTGAAAACGTTACAAATCAGGCTAAAGAATAGAAATATCTTTGAGGGTAAATGGAAATAAAGACATTTCTTTTGTAATACACATTGAGCCAATAATAGCCAGTTTGACAACACATATTCATTTCAATTTTCAATCACCTTTGAAGTGAAGTTAATTGTTGTATTTGTACATTTATTAGAATGTTTCATGTTTCACATGTATGCAATAAGTATATAAATACATGACAAAACAGTGCAGATCAAGATCTAATGACTGATGACTAATGGTTTTCTTCTGTGTGAACTGCCCATGTTTTGCCAATAATGGAAAGGACATTGTAAAAGTAAAATGTATGGGAAGTTCTGCTACACGAGACTCCTGCTGCTAATGACCAACATGGATAAACTATAGTGTTCTATACGGTACAGGTGAGTGCGTATTATACGCATTCATTGATTACTCTATTTATTTGAGGATTGGAAAAAGCAATCCGCAATAAATAAGCCAGCTGTCACGATTCAAGTAGAAGAAAGGTCTCTGACATCTTGATCTGATCCACGAGGAAAATGTGTGTACGTGAATTCGTGCACCTACTTTGTACAAGACACGTAACTTCTCAATCGTAAAAGTACAGTGTTGTACGCGCGTACGTCTCAACGTTATAGTACGCACAAAGGAAACGGCAAAAATCCTCATGAATATACCTACTGCGGCGAATGTGATCACCTTAATTTGTATTAGAACACAATCCACCACACCACCACCGGGCCAAAGCCTAGAAGGCAAATAATTCGTATAACTGGAATTGTACAATAAGCAATAAACTTATATGCACATATTATTCAACTGTTTCCAAAGGTGAAGTCAAAATTAAGACTCGTATCATTCAATCAGAAATATATACATTGTGGATGAAGTCGGCAGTGGATGTATATATATTTTTGCAGCTGGCCAGTTCTCCCAGGTCCCAGCGTTTGCCACCGATCACGATCACTAGTGTGCTTTTTAGAGACATGGCATATAAATTTTTATCGTGATATTTGCAATTTGCATGCCACAGGGATATTCTGTCCGCTTGATCAGACTTTCAATTCTCCAACGGAAAAAGGCACAGCTTAGCTGACTGCACACAAGAAAATGAATAAAGCATACTACGATGAAAAATATACGAGCAAGTATCCTGTGATTTTTTACTTATGACTTAAGATTCTAGTCGGAGAAATAGCCTCGATACACTTTTCTCTCTAACGAAGCACTCTTGCCGTTTTCCTTAAAGCCAGAGAGAGAGAACTGACTTGGCTGATATATTTTTTGTGCTCATAAAAATGCTCAAAAGTGATATTCTTATAGCTGACTGGAAATGGAGGCGAAACAGTCAACTATTTTTTGTATACAAAGAAGAAGTATTCACACGATTCCTTTTTCTCAACCGATATTCCGTCTTCTTCTCTCTCTCTTCTTCTGCCGAGAATTGAGAAGTGCAAAAAAGTAACTTAATAAACACTCCTCTGCTCCCTGGTCTCTGGCTAGACTCACTCTCCCAGTCCACGCTGCAAAACTTTGTGTGCATCGCCTTTTCGCTATTGAAGACTAGACAGAATATTAATAGGAATTCGAGTAAGTGAGCGGAATTTCTTGTCAAGAAGTTTTTTCTCTAACTCTTTTCCTTAAGGTCAAATGCGTACACATGCCTACACCTCGAAGAACGAAAGAAGAGAAAAAAACGACGCGCATGTGTGTATATATATTGCGGCAAAATCGTGGCATGAAAATGAGAAACCACGGATATTGTTGAGCCGTACGTTGCTCTTCGAGGTTTCAACTTCAACTTTGCCATACCTTTAATCATCCCACCACTTCAACTCTCCTTTCCCACACATCTCTAACAAACTTTTTCCTTCCGTCCAGCATTTCCTAATCAGAGTAGCACACTCCGTCAGAATAGTTAAAGCCATTGTTTCGTGGCGTTATGCCGCTGTCTTTTCATGGACGTTTTTATGCAACTCAATATAATTAGATTTTGTGATATAACTTCACTTTCAACTTTCATATACTTTTACCTCACGTATACGAAAAAGTAACCCTGAGAAAAGGCTTTATATCCAATCTAATAAAAAACACATCTGCACAATAATGGTATTATCGTGTGCATATTCTATATGCACATGTACATAAGTAAAGTACTGCGTTCCGTTCCATGTCAGGAAGGAAGTGCACCAAATTGGCTTTATATAACAATGTTTGTACGATATTTTATGTTGATGCACGCTAGCTCAGTTACTTAAGTGGGAAGGTGGGGGAGCAAACCTGCCATCAGGCCAACTAAGCTAATCGTCAATCATCAATGAAACACCCCTCTCTCTCGCCTGGTGTACACGGTTGTTGACTCTATGACGTCGTCCACCTAAAGGTATCCTGTCTTTGTCAAAGGGTTTTCCTTGTTCAGGAGAAGAAGTTAGAAACAAAAAAGAAAAAAACTTTTATGGAACAGTCTCTTACAGAATTTTGCCACCAGCACCACACACAATCTAACTGGTTTTCGTTTGTTAGCAAAGTAGTTTCCCTCTTCGTTCTTCTTCTTATGCGGTAATATCATAACCATAATCATTTGAATTGATCACTTTCGTCTCAATGTCTACGCAAAGCGTGTATCAATGGTATATAGGGAATTATGTATATCCGCTCTACGATTATCGTTTGTCATATAGGGAGATTGCTAATGAATATGAATATGATATTAGATACATGCATACAGATATCTTCGCTGAAGTTTTAGGTTGACATGAACTAATCATTAATATGCATGGAAGATATTTGAAGCGGAATAATGGAACATGGATGATGGAGGTAAAAATAACAGGAAAGCGTCAAAGGAACATTGTGTATATCCTAGAAAGAATACTTGATCACCAAGTCTAGATGCCCAGAAGCCGATTATTTATACGCGTATCACTAATACTGTAATACTAGACAAAGAAAAGGGAGAGCCCTTTCCCTCAAACATGACATCGGTTTAAGCTTGTTGTGAGCTCTGAGCTGCTGCATTCCTCCATGACAGAAAAAGAATACAGACAAATATAACCCTTTCTTCCTCCTTCCGGATAAACACGCATCACGAGATTACACACACAAGATAACAACGATGATGAATAAGATTTAGATTTTTAGACTTTCAAATGAGTTCCAGGTACACGTCTTCCCCCATTTCGTATACTCCCTCATCGAACATTATATTCCAGCGTCTTCACAGCTTATTTGATAATAATGGCCTATATAAACAGGATGAGAGAGTAATTGTGGCGTGTATAAAAGTGGATTTACAACACGATCGAGAAGAAAGTGCATGTATGTATGTAGTTATGTTTATGATAGTGGAACAAAAAAATGAAGATGCTTTTAGGCACAAACATTCACAACGCATTTGCGTTTTATAACTGGAAAAAATATATCTGGGAACCAGAGTGAAAATACAGAATTTTCTATGCTAAGTGTACTTTTGTTAACCATGATTGTTTCGGAAAGTCGGCTTCGTGCCCAAATCTCAAGGAAGGAATTCATGTATGAAATTTGTATGTCGGGAAGATGAATATGCGTGCAAGAAGAGAGGGAGAGAAAATATGTAACATTATAAAAACGTGGTTCGTGTAAGTCTCTTTATGCAAATGTTTCTATGTACTTTCGACGAATTCTTTGATATTTACACAGTAATTGTCAGGATTCCTTTGAGTCAGTGTAACTCTTCTAATGAGACTTGATGAAGGTGCGGCATTCTGTTTTACAAGGTGGAAGGAACAATCCAACATTTTTAGGTATAATAAAAGCAAAAGTACAATAAATGAAATTGAAAAGACATGATTTTCCTTCTTCTGCTGCTGCAGGTGACTGCATATATATGGGTCTCATTTCTGAAATTGTACATCATCCCTATGCACATCTACCTTGATGGTAATCACTTTTTATTCACTTTCAGATTCAACTGGTATCACATATCCTCCTCATCTGCGCTGAATACAAAATAAGGTTTTTTACTCATGTTATTCAGCAGGAAGAAAAGAGTGGGCAACTAATTGTCGAAATTTTTACATAGGCTAAAATCTTGTTCAACCATGTAAGAAATTGTGCATATTCCACTCATCCTCACCATCACATTCAATTTTCCCCATTATCACACAAATTTTAATTTTCCAACTTTCGAGTAAAAAAGCAAGACAAGAGCCTTTGTGTAAGAAATCATACAGAATGTGACAGGTTCATAAAGGAAAGCAAATTAACGAGGATTAAACAGGAATTATGATTGCTTCGCTTGATGCGCATTATTATTCGCAAAAACATGACAAACTTTTCCTCTGCTCATTTATGGGTTTTTTGCGTGTGCGCTGAAGATATGGGATGAAGCATCTTCTGCGACTGCTTGGAATGATACATAACCCCAATAAAAATTCGTATCATTACCTTTCCCACATTCCTTTTGATTTCAAACTTTTTTATTCAATCAAAAGTTTACTTTTTTCCAAAGATTTACAGCTTCTTGTCACCTCTTCAAGAAGTTTGCGGAATTCAATATTCATAATTTTGACCTTTGAAAAACCTTTGTGACGTTGTGAGATGGGAAGTTTTTGTTTTGAAGTTGAAAGATTGAGGAAAGTGTGCGGCGAAATGTCAAGTTCAAACTATTCTCAGTGATTTTTGACAGCGCATTTCATATATATTGGGTAGGGCTGACTATGTCCGTGATGCTTTTATATGAAACTGATGCCAGGCCAGGAGCCATATTATACATTTTTACACAGTGGTCATATTCATGCATAATATGCAATTATGTAGATATACAAAGACCGAAAGGCATTATAATAATAATAAAGTGATCCTTTCCAAATGATTAAATGCCTTGCATCCGCATCACTTTCAAATTTTAAAAGTTTAATATGGGAAAAAAGAATCCGGCCATCAACTCAATAGTTCTTCGTAAATGGACCATCAACTAAATGCAATTCTACGAATTCTCAGATGTACACTTTTGTGTTATGATAGTTAAAATATGATTCAGTCACTGTTGTGAACTGCCCCTGAACTTGCCCAACAAAAAGGTAGTTAACAGATGAAAAAGATAATTGACTTGTGCCAATCATCGTGCCCTCATTTTTTCAAACGAGAAGAAAAGTGAAAAAGGAAACAAGATGATATTGTAGTCATCATCGCGTCGTCCTTCTCCTTCCTTCCACACAAGGTATGAATCAATTCGTTTCGTGGACGTGTTTGAAGAGATGAATTTTTCCGACAAAACGATAAACGAGTGCAGTGAAGATGAGTTTTGAAACTTTGATAAAAATCCTATTATCAGTTTGCGATTGTGATCAAAAATAATACGTAGAAAAGGACCGTTTAAAATCCATGTACAAGTTTAGAACTTGTACATTTGTTCAAGAGAGCAAATACAAGTTTTGAGATGGTGATGATGACCACCTGAGATGCTAATAATATCTGCAACTGCCCAGTGTATGCATATGCATATTTAGTATCATGTATCAAAATGTTTACTTTGCGAAATGTCTCATAAATCCATCCCAACTCTTTAAAAGGCGAAATGATCATCATCAAATTTGTTAACAATCATTCCTACCATTTCTCTTTCCGTCGAGTTTGGTAAACACCAAAAAAACAAGCATTTAATGTAGTTTCACGTGTGTGGAAATCACAACCAATAAATCGACTTAGGCATTTCACCATTCATAAACATAAAATTACATATCGAGAAGAAATTAGGAAGGACTTTTTAAACACAATCGAGAGTTTAAGTCTAGACTTGATTTTTTCTTCGAAACTGAATAAATTGATATGGACAGAGTGAATCGAACAAAAACCAGAATTTGAATGGAGTAAACTCTCTTTTCCTTCCTTTCCTCGTGTGTTTAAATTGAAGCTGGTTCAAGCTAGTTAAAAAAGGGAAAAAACCTTTTTACTGATTATTACTTATAATGATTGTTATTATTATTTCCATCAGATATAGGAGAAAAAACTAGAGGCAAGGTCTTTTGTAAAGGTTGAATTTTTCACAAAAGTGAATTGTATAAACCCTGGGTCAAACAGGCTAGCAGGTCATGAGTGATAAGAAAACACCTTTACGTCTACGTCTGTCACTATATAGTTTAATCCTTGGTAATTTAATCAGAAAGAGTTTAATGAAAAACATTGCACACGTTTTTCTCAACGATTTCATATTGAATTACAAATTTTACAATACAAATCTGAAGATTCTCGATCTTCTCTCTCTCCATTCATTTTCATTTTCGAATGAAATGGAAATGAAGTCGTGAGAGTTGAGAGTAAAAATGTGTGCGTACATATAATTTTCAGAGAAACTGATACCTATATCATCGCAAAAATGCGTACTGACGAATGGCTGATGTGACTACCGTTGCATGTGTGGTTTTCGCATTTTTTAAAACTTGATTTTGTTTCTTCATCACCTACTGCATACCAAACTCACTTCTGCTGTTTTTCTGATTCACTTACACTTTCCACCAGAGAAAATTATATGCAAATCTGGATGTAAATCGATATGGATCTCATCTCATCAAAACTAGGTAGAGGTATACCAATATGCACAAAAATTCGCAGCTCATTTTGTTTTATAGCTTTACATACAGTTATTTCTTGTTTCGCTTGTGATTTCAATTAAAATCAATTTTCATGCTTTTATTCACATCAAATCTTCGTCAAACTCCATTTGTCGAGACGCATGTGTGTCAAACGTAGAGTTAATGGTGGTTGTAAACAAAATGGAAGTCATCAAAATGATAGCAATATGACTACCACACAAGCATACACTAAAATATATTTGCATGATTAAGGGAGACGGAAATGCAGCACTTACAATTCGTATATATTTTAGATAAGAAACACATGTCAGTGTTGATTTTATTGACGGGAAAAAGTGCCCATTTCAATCTCATATATCCAAGCCAAGGCGGCGACACTCTCGTCAAGTCTGACAAGTTTTCGATTTTACCCAATTATGCAAAAAGATGTAAGAAACCCTCCATATAGCAACTAGTTATGATTCCTTTCTCGAAATATGCCCAAAAAATGTGAGACGGCGGCTGCAGAAGATATATAGAGATCCCTTTTTGTGATTCTGATTATAGTAACGCTCCAAGCGAAAATCAGTTTATGCTCCTCTTCATTACATGAAGACAATAGTAGCCCGACAATAAGTGCACTTGTCTAATGTGTGATACAATGCTCAATTTGACTAGAAATGTTCTGTTTATATCTACTTTTCAATCACTCCTCTTAACGCACACTTATTTTTCACGTAAGTGAGGTTGGGACAACAACTTCATTATTATGAATGAATTCACTCAAAATTAACTTTTACTTTTAAACTGCACCAAAGTAGCAATTTACAACTAGATCATTTCTTCTCTGTTTTTCTCAAGAGAACAAGCTTTTCTTTGTTGTCTACTGCCTGTGCGCCACCAAACTTTTATTGGTCACAGGGACATTGAATTTAAATCAGTGTGGTGAATTACCATACTTTTCGTGAAACAGTAGATATAACATTTTTTTCTGGGATCGGCCAAAGGCCATCCAACCTTTCATTCATGTGTAGATATAGAGTGGTAATTGTAGGCGTACGCCTGTCTATTGCATTTATTACATAGAACAAAAGAAAAGTGTAATACTTCCAATGAAAAATGGAAAGCAATATAAAATAGTATAAGATTGTTACATGCGGCATGCATAATGCTCTTGTTACAAGGAAAAGAAAAGTCTTGTTGTGACAAGAGCTAATACAACAAAAATGTGTGAGCAAACAAAAACCATAATAATAGTAATATTGTCAGGTTCAATGGTTGTAGATGATGAAGAAGAACGAGAAGAAGAAGAAGGGACCGGATGATCATCATAAACCAAAATGAGCTAGATTAGCGAGAAGAAACAACCCCAAAAAGAAATGGAGAGTGAGAGATATTGATTCACAAATTATTGCGAAAGACATATACACAGTATTGATTACTGCTTCTCTCTCTCTCTCTCTCTCTCTTGTAACAAACGGCCACTCTGACGGTATCACCTCTTGAAAAAAGGTGTGTAGTAAACCATTTTTTGAAGCAATCATCATCATTATCATTTGCTATTACAGTTATTTCCCTACTTTTCGCTCATCATAAAAAATTGTCAAACCAAATATTACATTTTTTTGTTTTCCCTATTATCTGGTTTCAGATTTCGAAGGGATGATATGATAACCAGAAAACCGTTGCAATATTATACCGTTGATTAATGATGATATTATATGGTGTGCCGATGGATTATATATTGAGTGTATAAAAAAAGTTACTTCAAATCATGTTTATGACTGACCATACGTACCAATCTCTCTCTCCACATAATGGCGTCTGTCGGAATTGATTCGCATATGCACCTTGCAAGTAATCCATTACAAAACTGACCACATCTCATCGTCATAACCTATGAAAATTACTGCCTTGAGACTTGAGAGACGATATGAATTTCCCTATTCAATCATCTTCTTACTTAACGGATAAATGAGAAAAAGAAGGCTTGGTAAATTTGAAAGCACTTAACCGACAATGCAAGGTTGGGAATTGAGAGAGAAAATGAAAAAGCGTTGTTTGAAATTCACTGATACGAATAAAATAATACACATGTGAATAAAATTTGGTGCAAGGACCTTTTTTCTCCTTTTTAGAGAATATATATTCTCCGTTGCAAACTAACACATGATTTACACTTGTACCTGATCATGTTTTGTATACCGCAGCTCTGCATTGTTTGCCTTTTGTTTGCAAGCCTTTTGCGTGAATTCGGCAATGGAAATAAGACTTTTGGATAATGTTGATGATATGAATGCACTTTATGAGGTGCGCCATTTCAGTGGATTATTGCCGCTTGAAATCGTACCTCTCATATAATTTCACGAAGATACTCGGAAACATCAACAAGCGTCATGAAAATAATGGGAAACGATTGGTTCACATCATAAATTCACCTCGTCAAAATTTTTAATTGACAGATACAATTTGTTCTAGGCTCACCTTATGTATTGTGCGTCGAAGTTATGTGTAGGTATATAAACGTTCACATACCAAAACACATTTTCTATATATTTTCATTTCTGAGCTGTAATTGTGTGAAAGGCATGACAAAATTAGCGTGATTTCACCTGACCATCATCTGTTTAGCGCGTACGGCATGAATAAAGACTATATACATATATATCTATATCATATTTTCTTTTTGTATCTTGATTTTTCAAGGAAAATCGATGACGTTTGAAAGGGAAACAATTTTTGTGGTGAGAAAAAAATCTTGATGATGTTTGGCCTGGTGTTAGGGATGATTTTGATGGTGCAGTATATATGGATGCATCACTAAAATCCATGAAACCGAAGTGTTCTCAACGCTAATTTCTGTTTCACAGATTGAAACTTCAAAGGATTACTTATAAGTATAATACTTATACTTATCTCGTATAAGTCATTAAGTCATGTTTTGGATACGTTTAAAATGGTCAAGTACCGATGACGGTTTTTGAAGGCAGGCAACAAGTCAGTTGTCACCAAACCATTATTGTATGTTTCAGGTATCAAATTATCACCGTCGCCTCATTCATCAAAATTACACAGGAAATGACATCCTCATGAAAAATGTCAACAAGAGAGGGAAGGCCAAAGGCCAAGATAGGCAATAATAACTGCAGCGAAAAGGATGCGCAAGAGGAGTCACGACACAGGCCAAAGAATTCTTCTTCTTTTCTGACTTTTCTTGATTCTCAGATTTTAATGAACTGACTTTCTCAAAATTTAATGGACCAAAAGCATTCTGGAAGCATAATGAATGAATGTGCACGTTGATGAATGAATATACACTTCAGATCAATCGGTTTATACGATCCTCCTAGTTCACTATATATATTTTTGTGTGAAACACTTTCACGCATGAATGAAGTCGGCACGTCATATGTGACGTGGTGTTGTACGAAGACGATGATCAAAATAGACATGCACAAATAAAGTAAAATCCACAACTGAAGGGATGAGTCGTGTTGTGTTGTTGAGGGTCGACAACAGGTTCTTTCCTTTAAAAGGAATATCAGTTATTGTCGACACACAATGTATGTGTTGCTATTTCGAGATAGGGAATGCATTCAACAAGGGAAAATATAAAAGGGTTGATAGGACAGGACGGATCAAACACAAATCATGCTCAAGTATTTAACCCGTCTGCCTTTCTTCCCTTTTGCCCTTGTGCAGTCGATAGTAATGGATCTGGTGAATAAAATAGAGATGAGCACAATTAGAATCGTTTGCAAAACAACTCCCGAAAAGTATTCAGAGTTTGGTGTGTTTGGCATGTTTCTTTGATGAATTCATGTGAGGAGGTGGACATGTTGAACTCTACCAGTTCAAGAAAGCTTTTTCCCATTCATAAAAACGACATCCTATCTTTCAGACTAGAATATAATGGTTCTTATGAAGATGAGTGCAGTAAGTATGAGCCCATCACAAAAGTAATCTAGTCTAGCCTTCAAAATTTACGGACTTACGCCAGATTTCGATTTCATAAAGATGCTTTTATTGCTCATTCGTTCTAGTAATGCCAGAGTGAACGGAGAGAAAACCACAAAAACCAAAAACCGAAATGGAAAATCAAGCAAAACCATAACAAAACAAACGTACTTTGGTGAAGGCTAGGGTTCACTGTTTGTGGTGGTGTGGAGATGTACTGTTTGTGTTTGTTGTGCCGTTTTGTGAGATGGATTTAATGTCGGGTTAGGAAATATGTTACGTTCATCATTAGAATGTGTGACATGCAGAGTTGAGCCATCCTTTAGTTGTCATCCTTCAGTAAGTG